>PVJH01010238.1:0-60429 GCA_004026705.1 Nesogale talazaci | reverse complement strand
GATTTGAACCGCTAAGCCCATGGGCTGCAGTCCCGCACTCAACCACTTACGGGGCTCAGCCCTGTTACTATTATTTTTTTAAACCCCATAGAGACGCTCCTATGGCTTAGTGATTACTCTCTGAGCTACTGGGCCACTCACCTCAGGCCAGCAGTTTGAGACACTTAGCCACCCCAAAAGGAGGTTTTCTGTTCCCCTATACCAGGGACTCTCAACCTTCCTCAGACCATGACCCTTTTGTACAGTTCATCATGTTGTGATGATCCCCCCACCGTAAAATTATTTCCGTTGCTGCTTCATCATTATAATTTTGCTACTGTTATGCATCAGTATGCAAATGTCTGACATACAGGATGTATTTTCATGGCTACAAATTGCACATCCTGAAAGCATAGGGATTCATCATAAAACAATATGTAATTATATCATGTGAAATAATTATTTCTAATGGCAGATGCATGTAATTTTGCCTTGAAGCACAGTGTAGCATGGGTAACAGCCTTCACGCCTGGGACTTGTAGGTGGGTATATCTGCGCAGGGACAGAGGAATGGTGTCTGGGTTCCTGAGACCGTGGGAAATAGGGGTTTTCTGATGGTCTTAGGCAAACCCTGTGAAAAGGTCGTTTGACCCCCAAAGGTGTTCAGCCTACAGGTTGAGAACGGCTGTCCTGAAGAGTCCCAGTCTTGGACACGCACTGTACCTTGTGAGCCGACATCCCCTTGATGGCAGGGGCGGGTGGGTGAAGAAACCCCATGTCCAGTAGTCATCAGACTCCCCCGCTCCGTTCCCCCCCAGTGCTCTGGCAGATGCTAATCTGCTTTCTTTCTGTCTCTGAGGGTTTGCCTACTCTGGAGGCGTCGTGTGAATGAATGACAGCAGGTGGCCTTTGGCATCTGGCTTCTGACTTGATCTACTGTGTTCAAGGCTCATCCACCAGGATGGCACACAGGGCGGTACTTGGCTCCTCTTAAAAGCTGAATCGATTGTATAAGTAGATACTGTATGTGTTTTATCCATCAACTGGTAGACTTTGGGTTGTTTCAGTGTTTGGCCTCTGTGGAAAATGTCATTGTGAACATTTGTGTACGAGTTTCTTTGTGCACATGTTTTCAATTCTCTTGCGTATGAACCTAGACATGGGTTTTTTTTTTTTTGGTGGTATGACGACTCTGTTAACCTTTTGAGAAACTAGCTACTAAACTTTGCTCTCGAGACAGCACCATTTAACATTCCTGCCAGTCATGTACGAGCGGTCTGATCTCTCCACGGTATTGCCAGTCTTTTTATTATGTCTGTGACTCGCCATTGGGCTGATAGCTGCCAGGTCACTAGTTTGAATCCGCCAGCCGCTCCCTGGGGGAAAGAGATGGGGCTTTCTACTCTTTCAAAGAGTCACGGTCTCAGAAAACCACAGGGGCAGCTCTCCCCTGTCCTGAATATTGCTGCTAATGGTAATGAGTGAATGAGTGAATGAGTTAGAAATGAATGAGTGAATGTGTAAATGAGTGAGTGAATGAGTAAATGAGTGGGTGCGTGAAGGAATTGGTAAGTGAATGAGTGAGTGAATGAATGAGTAAATGAATTAGTGAGTGAATAAATAAATGAGTGAGTGGAGGAATCAGTGGGTGAATGAGTGAATGAGTGAGTGAATGAGTAAGTGAATTAGTGAATGAGTGAATGAGTGAGTGGAGGAATCAGTGGGTGAGTGAGTGAATGAGTGAGTGAATGAGTAAGTGAATTAGTGAATGAGTGAATGAGTGAGTGAAGGAATCAGTGGGTGAGTGAGTGAATGAGTGAGTGAGCTGCGATCATGTATATTTACCTGTGGAGGTCCCGTCGTCTCAGCAGCCTATTGAATTGTGTCAGCATCCAATATTCAATTAGAGTAAATGCATATATCAGTTCTCACAGCTCTCACACGTTGATCAGTGTGTGTGTGTGTGTGTGTGTGTGTGTGTTGTTCTTAGACCAGTGCCACATGGCCCGATTATCGCTGCTTTGTTGCTGAGGAAGTTTTGGGATCAGGAAGTGCTGGTCCTGGAACTTTGCTCTTCCTGTGCGAGGCGACCTTGGCGATCCCATGGGCCAGGAGGCTTGGTGGCAGAGTGGGTGTGCGTTGGGCTTGGAGCCACCCGGCCGGCGTTTGAAACCACTGCTGCTCCTCGGCAGAGAGATGGGGCGCTCTGCTCCCGCAAAGAGTTATGGTCTTGCAGAAAGACTCACAGCGGCCGCTCTCCCCTGACCTCTGGGTTTGCTCTGAGCCGGCCTGGGCTCACTGGACGTGGGTCTGGCTGTTTTATTCTGTGAGTCAGCAGAGGAGAGGAGGAAGGCCCTCAACGAGATGGACGGATACAGCGGGAGGACCCTGGGCTCAAATGCCGCCGCTCTGGGCAGTGCTTCCTTCTGCTGATCCTGGGTCCCTGTGAGTCGAAACAGACTGGCTGGTAGCTGGCAGCAGCAACAATGACCAAAGGGGTCCATTGCATGTTTAGCTGCCTTTTAGGATCATGTGTTAGTCCGGGTAGACTGGAAAAACAAATTCATGGACACGCATATGGATATAAGGGAAAGGTTTATATATAAGAGGAAGGGAACATTGAGAAAGCATCCCAGCCCAGTCCAGTCTAAGATCATAAGTCCAATATTAGTCCATATGTTTGATACCAGTCTATAAAGTCTCCTTCTGACTCATGAAGTCACAGCCCAGTGGGCAGAATCAGGTGTATCCAGTGGCAGTAGAAACAACCCGGTGCTGGCAGTGGTCTCTCTGTGGCTTCTCCAGCCCCAGAGGTCTGGGTCCATCAGGGCAAGCCCATGTGGCTTCTCCTGCAGCTCCTCCAGGTTCCAGGACTCAGGATCTATCAGCATGCCGCCATCTTGTCTTGTCCATAGACCGACTCCAAGAGACTGAGTCAAGTCTCTCTTCTCCAATTGGGAAATACCGCGAGATTTCCCAGAGTTCTCAGGAGAAAGCCACGCCCACACAGAGGCCTCATTGGCTATCTCCAGTTTGACAAGCTAGACTCCACCCCTACACTCCCGGTCATGAAATTGACACACGAGTATTGACTGCCACAGACCAGCTCACTGATCTCTGTGGAACAAGCAGTGGGGGTTGTCCTAGGGGTTGAGTTGAATATGTAGATCCATTTGAAGGAGTGTTTCCATCTTAATAATATCAAGTCTCTAATTCATGAGCGTGGGATGTCGGTCGTCCCATTCCCACCCCCCCCAGATCTTTAATTTCCCGCAATAATATTTTGTAGTTTTCAGTATCCAATTCTTACACTTTGGTTAAATGTATTTCTGTGCATTTTACTCTTTTTAGATGCTATTTTAAGTGCAATTTTCATAACCGTCGTTTCTTTCTAAATATTTTAACAGTCTTATTAACATATAATTCACATATCTGTACATATAATCGTTTCCTGGGGTTATGGCAGGGGAGATGGGGGCCGGGGAAATGGGGAGCGCATACCCATCAAAGAATGTAGGGAAGAAGAAAATGCTCTAAAATTGTGGAGCGGATTGCATAACTCTAACGCTTTAAACCATCAAAAACGTGCGCTAAGTTCATTTTTATTTGCAGATGGGTGTGAGTGGGTAGCGATAGCAAGCGTCTTGCGGGTGTTTGTCGATCTCGTTTCCCGCCACCTTATTGGGCTCATCTGTGAAGTCTCATGGGGTCCCGGGGGGTGCCTTGTGCTGGGACCTACAAGGTCTGCAATTTGAAACCATCAGCCGCTCCCTGGGAAAAAGGCAGAACTTTCTGCTCCCCAAACCATGACGGCCGCAGAAGCTCCCAGGGGTAGCTCTGTCTTTGAGGGGTCCCCTGAACCTTAACCACTCTGAGGCAGTGGGTCTGAGGTTTCTAACGTAAGCACCTGCGCCGTAAGACTTTCGGTCTGTGAGGTTGTCCTCCCTCTTCTTCCCCCTGCTCATCATTATCACCTGGAATATCTGCTTTACTGCTCACTCTCGGCATTCCGGGTGCAGAGTGATTTTCAAGTCGTCTTACCTCTTTACAGCTACTTGTGACAAAGCAGCTGTACTGCTCATTATGGAAAGTGGGGCAGAGATGTTTGCAGCAGTGATTGAGGAATGATGAATCTCCCCCTGCAGCGTTGCCAGTCCCTGCTCTGTTTGGGGGCTCTGTTGTTTGGCGTATATATGTTTATAATTTTCCCCCCAGTGGTAAGTTGGGAGGGTGGGTGGGGTTAGCATTTCTGATCATCAACTTTTTATCCCACAGTTTAAACCACAGATCAACCCCCCAATAGTTTATCTTTCTCCCGCTCCTGGATGTCTCGTCGCTCTCTGGTGGGCCGCTGTCCTCCCCACCCCCTCAGTGAACACCCTTCAGCCTCCTCCTCGATTGCCTTGCCGACTCCCCCTTGCACTGGCCCCTTCTCTGAAAAAACTCCCAAGTCTGTTCCTTTTGGTCTGAGGGTCCTTATCGTGTTCTTGGTCTCTCTCCCCTATGAGAGTTGTCTCCTACAATGTTTGCCTTTGGGGGATGGGCTAGCTTCACTCCGCAGAACGTCCTCCAAACCCAAACAGGCCACGAAGCGCCTCGTGGCTCCATCATCATTTCTTAGCCAGGAACGGTTTTCCCTTGTGCATGGGCGCCAGAGCTTCTTTGTCCCTTTTACAGGTGGACATCTGGGCCGCTTCCGTCGTCCTGCTGTGGACGTGGGTGTGCGTATGTCTGTTCACGGTATGACGTACAGACTCCTTAGAGGACACTGTACCCAGCAGAGGGATTGCTGGGTCTCGAGGCATTTCTGCTCCCTTCCCACAGTGGGTTTTGCAGTGTGAGGGTTCTAGCCTCTCTGCAGCCTCCCCAGCTTCTCTTCTCACCCGTTGCTCTTCCCGGTGGCTGGTGGCCGGGAGCGCTTCTTCACACGCTGGTTGGCCACTCAGACGTCTTCTGTGGGGAGCGGTCGTGGGCGTTTTCTTGCTGAGACACTGAGCCTTTTATCATGACAAAATGCTCCCCCCCTCTTCCCCCTCCCAGTAACGATTTTTTTGTCTTAAGGGCCATTTTGTCAGCTCTCAGCCACCGCTGTCGTGGTAACTGCCTGCCTCTGCCTCCACCCTTGGACTCCCAAGCCACCGGCGTCTTCGCATCTGAAGTGCGTCTCCACCAGAAGCTTCTGCTTCAGGAGCTCAGCCGTCAGCTCATTTTTAATGGGGCTTCATTTCTCTTTATGGCCGAGCAGTACCCCGCGTTATGTACATACCGCGCCGTGTTTATCCATTTCTCTTTTGCTGCTTCTGTTTCGTTTTTTCCCCTTTCTGGCTCTCGCGGCAGTGCTGTGATGGGCCCTGGTTCCGTTGGCATTCTGGCGCTCGCATCCTCTGGGGATCCTGCCGGGGGTCGTGATGTGGCAGCTCTCTCCATTTATCCCCCTGTCTCCCCGCCTATGTTGGTGCTTCATTTGTCAACTTCAGGCGTGGTCCTTTCAATATTTTTTTTGAGACGACGAATACACGGAGACTTCTTCCCTGTTCTTCTAATCACACAACCCTGGTACGGTTGGGGGTTCCCTGTTTGTTGCACGACGTCTTGTTCTCCCTCAAGGAATTGAATGCTTGCGTGTTCTTGTAGGTCCCCACCACGGTTCATCTCCAAGTCTCCTGCAGTCGTGACATGCCCCTCCGTGCGGCCGGCTCTGCGAAGCCCTTTCTCCGCTCAGTTTTCTAGGGGGGGCGGGCCTTCCTCCAGCACCCTGGGACCCACTGCTCTTCAGTTCTGCACACCCCCGGCATCCTCGGAGTACTCTTCCTTTTTCTGTCTGTCTGTCTCTCTCGTCTTACGGACCCTGTTCTGGGAGCCTGTGCTGCCACTCAGTCGGCTTACCCCGCCTCATTTTGTCAGCACGCACGCTCCAGCAGCATCCTGAGAAAGGGTGCAGCCAACACCCTCGCGCACTCCCCCTCCCCCCCCCCATGCTTACCCCATGGCTTACCCCACTTCCGCCCTGGGCTTCCTGTTGCCGCTTCTCCTTCTTTCCTAGCCCTCTGACCTTTGTCCCCGGAGACATGTTGCTTTTGACTTGGCAGACTGGATCATCTTCACCCCGGGGTGGGCTCAGTGCCAGACCTACAGGGAGACAGAAGGGCGATGGTCTTGGGAGCTCTGCCCCTCCGTATCGGACCAGGAAGCCTGGCATCTTTCAGGTTTCCGAGCCCTGTTCCACATCCCTCTCCCACTTTACCCAGGACCTTCTCACAGACCCCCTGCAGAGCAGTGGGTGGCAGCGGCCGGGCACCACCTAGCTTCTCTGGTCTCAGGGTTGTGGAGACTGAGGTTGGCATGGTGTGTGACGTGAGTCCTTCGGCTGCCTAGCCTCCATGTGTCCCTGGATTTTCATCCTGCTTCCCCTTCCTGAGGGAGAGTCCTCATCACTAACGTTCTCTTCCTACATCTCGTGGTCATCTGATGTTAGACCCCTGGCCACAGACAGCTTCGACTTCCTCTCAAGGAGCAGCTGGTGCGTTTGAACAGCGACCTTGTGATTAGCAGCCCAACACATACCCCATGGAGCCACCGGGGAGGTTTTGGGTCTTGTTTCTTTCTCCTGTGATCCACGTTGGGAGTCGACATCACCTCGTTGGCAGTGGGTGTGGCTGGGGTTTGTTTAGCTGCTTCACTCCCCTTTGATTTCCATCTCTCGATTTCCCCAGCTCCATCTCAGGGCTATTTTTAATCTGTATTTTAAACGTCTGTGGTTTGAACAGTCTGTTTCCTAAGATCATCCTGCTGGAGCTTCGTGGGTGAGGCATCTACTGTGAGCTCTCTGACGGGGGCAGCATCTGTTTCCTCTGCCCCTGCACCGGCCTGTTACTGTCTTTCTGCTGCTTGGCTCCACCTCGTCTCTCCTGGTTGGGAGGGGGGGTTCCCTCCAACAGCGGGTGATCCGTGCATTGGTGTTTAAGAACGGGCCACTTCAACTCAGTTGGGAAGTGTGCTCTCTGTCTTTGTGTCTGAGTATCTCTGTGTGTGCATATGAGAGAGTGTGTTTCTGTGCCCGTGAGCATGCACACGGGCTGTGTTTGAGCATGTCTGCACATGGTAAGTTGTGTCTGTGCGTGAGTTTGTGTGGTTTGTGTGCGAATATTCAAGTGGTGTGAGAATGTGCGCATAGGTTGTGCGTGTGTATCCGTGAGTATATAAGCGGGTGTGTGTGTCTGTGTATAGGCTGTATGTGTATGTACTTGTGTGATTGCGACTCTTAAAGTGCACATGTGAGTTGTGTGTGTGCATGAGTGTGCGGGTGCTGCGGGTAGAAGCCCCAGCTTCACAGAGGGTAGGTAGGTGGGTGAGCACCTGGCTGAGCCCCTCGGAGCCTCTGATGTTGAGGTCTGTGGGTTTCCCCCAATCTTACGACTGTCTTCCCCAGAACCTGATATCCCTACATCAGAGGCTCTTTCTCCTTGGAAATAACCTTTCCCTGCTCCAGGGGGGTGGGCCAGGGGCAGAGTCTGGCTGGAGGGACTGTGGAGGCTATGGGTGCTGGCTGGAGGGCCAGGGGCAGGTTCTGACACCCCTGCTCCGGGTTTCTGCTTCCCTTTTCCAGTGGGGGCTGGCTGGGCAGCAGGTGATCATTGTGGGGATCATTGTGTACTCCTATTGCTTCTGGCCTTTACTTCCTGAGCCCTCAGGCTTCTGGGGGAGGCCTGGCCTGCGTCTTGGGCCTTTTCCTGCCTGTAGGACTTCAGCTCCTGTCTTCTGCTGGGCAGTGGAGGCTCCGCTTCATCCTGCTTCAGATGTGGCTTAGCCTGTCATCCTGCCCATTCTGTGCATGCTGTGAGGCATCGGCAACAAGCAGAGGTGGACACTGCTTACCATGCCCTGACCTGGCTATGCTCTCCATCTCTGGCCCTCACCAACTCCACCCCCTACTCCCCAGCACACACACCCGGAGCGTCCTCAAAGATCAGAGTCCTCAGATCAGAGGAAACCGAGGCAGGCTCTGGTCACCAAGTGACGAGGCTATGGAGGTGAGGCCAGAACTCAGGCCTCCCGACTCTACCCAGGATGCTTCCAATAGCCTCAGGGGCCATTCTGGTCCCAGACCTTGGTGCACGATGCACCCCGACATCTGCTGGAGCCGCGCCACCTGGCTCCCAGGCTGCCCAGCGGAGGGATGGAGCTGCATTGTAGGCATCAAGTCACTGTTTCAGGAGCCCTGTGGCACAGTGGAGACGCGGGCAGTGAGTTCGGTGTGATGTGGTTTGGCTTCCGTCAAGAGGACAGCCTCTGGAAACCAGTGGACAGTTCTCTGTCCTGCAGGGTCGCCACCCATCGGAGTCCACTCTCAGGGCGTCTGATGAGGAAGCCGGTGACAACAATGGTTAGGGCTCCACTGCTGGCTGAGGGGCGGGCACTTAGAGCCCACCAGCCCGCTCCACAGGAAATGACGTGGCTGGCGGTCTGCTCCCCTCACCAGGGTTAGTCACGGAGTCCGATGGGGTGCTTTCACTCCCTCCTCCAGGGCTGCTCGCCGGGGGGCCAGGGCCAACTCTGGTGCTGGGTTTGGGTTGATTTCTAGGACTGCCTATGACCTCGGCCGATGCTGGGGGGTGCTGGGGTCCCCCTGATCTTTGTCTCAGGTCATCAGCCACAGGATGTTGTCAAGGTAGCTCCATCCCTTCCCCTGCCCACCCCGGGTTCCACAGGGTTCTCAGCAGCTGAGTTTTCGGGAGCAGATCTCCAGGCCTTTCTTCCGAGGTGCCTCTGGTGAACTTGGACCCCTCAGTGAGCAGCCGAGCCTTCTCTGTATCGGCCTTGCTTCCTGCACCTGCTCCCGGGGATCCAGGGTGCTGGTGTGGGCAGCTGGCAGTCAGCACCGACTGGGCTGATCTAGGCTAGTCCCAGTGTCGGGGCCCAGGCTGCCGGGCGGCAGGGACAGCCCTGTGGGGGACATGGCCCTGGCCCCTGGCTGCCTGGAGAAGGGGAGCTGAGTACGTTTGGGCTCAGAAGGACAGGAAGGGGGTCCCAGTGGGTGGGATGCGAGGATGCTGGGAGGTGAGATCGGTGGTCTGGGCGGCAGCCTGGAGGGGGCACTGTGGCCTTGAGCGAAGAATGCCGCCGTGTCCAGGGCCACCAGCTCCCGAGGGCCACGTGAGTGCCACGGGGGGTCTCTTGGGTTCGGCTTTGGGCATCTGTATCTGGCCAAGTTGTGACTGCGGGGACGTCCCACGAAGACTTTCTGGGAAACCCCCTGACTCACCGCTGTGGAGTTGACCCTGATTCGTAATGACCGGCGGGCAGGGTAGACCTGTCCCTGCGGGTTTCTGAGACTCCAACTCAGCGGTTCTCAGCCTGTGGGTCGAGACCCCATGGGGGTGGAACGACCCTGTCGCAGGGGTGGAACGATTCATCACGGTAGCAGAACGACAGTGATGAAGGAGCCACGGAGGCGACTTTATGGTTGGGGGAGTCACCGCAGCGTGAGGCCCTGTCTGAAAGGGTCGCAGCACGAGGAAGGGTGAGAACCTCGCCTCTCTTTGAGGGAAGCCCCACCCTTTTCTGCTGGTGGTTTTGAACTGCTGATCTGCGGTTGGCCGCCCTGGGTTCTAAAGAGAGGAGCAAGCCCGCCCCATCGCTGTGGAGTCAGTTCTGAGGCGTGGTGACCCTGCGATCTGGGGGGGTGGGGGTTCCCTGGCTGCCATCGCTACAGGAGCGGATTGCCAGCCCTTTCTTCCATGGCACCAGGGGTGGGTCCAAAGCACCAACGTTCAGGGTTGTAGCTGGGTGCAAGCTGTGCCCCGTGGGGCCTCCTTTCAGGCCACCCACAGGCACTTTATCTTGGAGAGCAGGCCACACCGATCCTTCTGACTGCCCCGCTCAGTGCCCGCCCTGCCGCCGAAACAAACCTTGGAATGCCACGAGGACGGGATGTTCCTGTGTTGAAAACATTTCCCCCGAAAAGCAAATGTTTGGAAGCTAAACATTTTGGCTATTAGGACAGAACAGAAGACACATCGCATTTGTCTTTTAAATATGGGCACCCGCCTGGAGTCACCGATCCAGAAGTCTGCCACGCTGGACCTGCGCCGACTGGGCGCTTGTGGTCTAGCCCTGCTGCCGGTGGGGGTCTAGCTGCAGCCTCGGGGGGCAGATGCCTCATGCTGGGTGGCCTGGCACTGAGCTCCGGACAGGACAGCCCTTGTGTGACCCTGGCTGGGGGACCGCCTCTTCCCGCAGGCCGGCAGCCAGCCCGCGCTGGTGATACTCTCTCAGCTTCTGGTGGCCGTGTCTGGCCTGGACAGCTGTCATTGAAGAACCACATGGCTGCTGTCCCTTCCGGTCCAGTCAACTGTGATTCCTGACGTCTCCCCTTGGGCTTTCAGAGCTGTGATTTCTGGGAAGCAGATCGTCCGGTCTCTTGAGCATCTGGATGGGTTTGAACCTCCAGCCTTTGGTTAGTGATGAGCCATCGCCCTGTGTGCCACTGGGGACCCCGAGAAGAGCCTTGAGTGCTCCCATTTCTCAGGCCAGACCTGCTTGGTAAAGTGGAGGGCAGCGAGGTTGACTCGGGCAGAAGCAACGGGCTTCATCCCGAGGAGGACGCGGGGTGAGCGGTGCTTCTTTCTGTCGGGCCCGGGTTGTTAGGGGTCCGCCCCACCTCCGCCACCTCCCAGTTAGAAGCCCCCTTCTTCTGTAACCCACTGTTCCACCAGGGCTCCTGAATCAGGGCCTCCGGGAGCTTTTAAGGCGCAGGTCCGGCTCAGAGGCTGACCTGGGAGAAGACCCCCGGCAAGGGGAACGGGGCCCCAAACTCACAGGTCCAGCCCATGCAGTGTTGCTGCTCAGGCCCAGGACCAGACAGGGACTCCAGAGTTCATGTGACAACTGTTTACATGCAGCCAAGCTGGCGGTGTGGGGCTGGGGAATGCAATCAAGATCGTTCAGCTGCCCCTTCCTCCAGCACGCGCCTTCCCCCCCCCCCCCCCCCCCCCCCCCCCCCCAGGAGCTCAGCGAAATGAGAAGGCGGGAAGGAGCTTCCTGATCGTCACTGCGCTCAGCGCAAACTCCATGGAGCTCCAGGATCGGGGAGGGCAGCGAGACGCCGCGCTGTTGCCTTAAGTTCCTGAATAGCGGAGGCTGCTGTTCAGAGGTGGTTCACACCCCCAGTGGGGTGGGCCAGAGCCTGGTCTGTCTCCCATGGTACCCGCACCCCTTTGACCTGCGGGGGCTCTGGTCATCGGCGGGGTTCTGCAGAATGGCTATCATCGACCACCAGGTCATCCAGGCTTGGCCAAGGCCGCCGTCTCACTCTGCCTGGCTGAGGACATCGGGAAGGCTGGACCTGGGAGTCTTTAGGCAGAATAAGAGCGCACCGCAGTTACTTCTGGTCCCTGTTTGCCCCAGGGAGTAGGCGTGCTTCTGACCTCCCAGAGCTGTGGCTGGGAGGGTTGGCTGGCTTTGGCCCATGCAGCAAGGCCAACCTGGGCTGCATCTGATCACCCCCCACTCTGTTCTCATCATCCCACGTGGCCTCGTGCACCTCTGCAGTCCTCCCTGTCCCACTTGGAGGGGCAGGGACACAGTGTTCAGGAGGCCAAGGTTGAGGGAGGTGTAGGGGTGAGTGTGCATGCCCTGGTCACTGCTGACCTTCGGCTGTGTGACCTTGAGCAAGCCCCTGCCCCCCTCAGAGCTTCCCCCTCCTCTTCTGTGCACTGAGGAGCTTCCTCTGGATGCCCCTGAGCCTGCCTTGCCCAGGGTCAGCAGGGGCCGTGGAGAGGTGGCCCCAGGGCATGGCCCAGCATCATTCCTTCTGATGGGCCCTCGAGCAGGCTGGCTGGATCCCAGCAGCCTCTGCGCTCATGAGTATTGGCATGAGGCTGGGTCCTGTGAGGCAGAAGTAAAAGAAGCCCCACGTGTCCTTGAGGTTCTGCTCATCCTCTCTCCCATCACCTTTTCCTCTTCCTTCCTCTCCGAGATCTCTCCCTGGTCTTTGGTCTCACTGAACTCACCACCTGTGTTAGGCCAGGGTGACTAGAGAAACAAATCCAGAGACATCCCTTTGTGTATAAGAGGTTTATATCAAAGAGTAAGCTTTGTTAAGAAATTGCCCCAGCTGAGTTCCGATCAAGCGCCTAAGTCCGATATGGTCTAATGATACCAGTCTATAAATTCTTGCAATGGCGCTGGATGCGGGAAGATCTCAGGCCCGTGGGTGGAGAGTCTTGTGGATCCAGTGGCGGTGGAAGCATCTCGGCGCTGGGGTGGGTCTCCACGTGGCTCCTCCAGCTCCAGGCCTCTGGCTCCATCAGCCTAGCTCTGTGTGGCTTGCTGGCAGGAATGGTCTGCTTCCAGGGAGAAAGACAGGAGTTCTCAGAATCCTCAGGAGGTCACACCCACACTCAGGCCTCATTGGTTATGACCTGATGGACAGGCTAGACTCCTCCCCTTCCGATGAGTTGACAGGAGATGATGTAATTGCCCTACCACCCATCAGGGAAATGGCACACTTGGCTGTGGAGTCTGGCTGCTGGGGGCAATGCCAAAAGGCATTGGATCTCCCCTGCTCCCCCGCCCAGACCGCTAAGCCCTTCTGCTCACTGTGTCCCACCTGGGTGGGTTCTTCAGCCAGGCTGGTGACTTCCTTTTTGCTATCTTGCTGGTCTTCAATCTTGGACTGTACGTGCCACTCTCCAAGGTCCAAGCTCCTGTGCCTGGAGGCCCGCTGCCTGCCAGTGTTCAGGGCCTCCCGGCAGCTTGTCTGGGGGAGTTTCCCCTTTTCCTCTCATATCGGCTGGCAGGGGAGGATGGTCATGAGGAAGGGCCCAGCGTGGAGAATAGTGTGCCCCTCACCTGGGCCCCCCACAAGATCCGGCACATCTGTTGACTCAGGTTTCTCCTCACCCACTGCGTCGTAATGACAGGTGGGGAGTGGAGCCGCAGTTCTGTACGGAGTGGGCCTTGGGGCTTCTGTCCCAGCAGCCTGGTGGGAGCAGGACACAGTGAGCCCCAGAAGTGGGGTGCAGCCGTTGGTGGCATCATTAGCGGTAGCATCCCCTGAGCGGAGGAGGGGACCTCAGCTCCTCTTGGCTGTAGCTCCCTAGTCCTGCCTGTAAGAGAGCAGGTCAGAGTGCAGCACGTTCAGAGGTGCCCCATCAGGCTGGCATTGAGGGAGGGATCTGGACAGCAAGTCACCAGAGACAGATGGAGGAAAAGTTTGGTGTGAAGAGGAATCTCAGGGGACAGAGGTCGGTCAGTATAAAGGAAGAGGGCAGCTCTTAGGATAGATGGAGTGATTGATGAATGCACGTGATGTATTCATCCAATCATCTGTCTACCCATCAATCCATCCACCCATCATCCACCCATCATCCATGTCTATCGTTCTGTTTATCCATCTGTCCATTCACCCACATATCATTTGTTCACTCATCTACCATCTCTTCACTTGTCCTACTGACCAATTATTCCCCCATTCATTATCTGTCTACCTCCATCCATCCATCATCCATCATGTATGATGCTTCATCCATCCATCCGTGATTCATTCATCCATCAATCCATTTATCCATCCACCCATCCACCATTCATCCATTCTTCATCCATTCACCCAGCCATCCACTATCATCCACATCTATCATTCATTCATCATCTGCTTTTCTATTTCTCCATTCACTTAGATATCTTCTGTTCACTCACATACATCCCTTCATTCATCCTTCTGTCCATCCATTTTCCCATCCATTATCTGTCCATTTTCATCCATCCATCCATCCAGCCATCCACCCATCCATCCATCTACTGAGAGATGGGTAGCAGGAAGGTAGAAAGTGCTGACTTAGGATGGAGCAGATGAGGTCCAGACCCAGGATTTCCCCAGTGTCCCCTGTCCTCTGTGGTTTTCAGTGCCTTTGTTACTGGTTAGGTTGCCCGGGTTTCCCAGGTGTGAAGTGGGCACAGCCATTCTTAGGTGCCCACGGGGGTTAGGCCTGGGTGGTGAATTGTAGTCAGATGGCCTCCAGCTTGGGGCGGGCACAGGACAGTGTCTGATTTCTCAATGACCACGGCCTTGCCTCCATTGATCTGTCTGGGAGCGTCCAGAAAATACTCAAGGGTTGGTTCCTGCCCCCTGCCTAGCCGTCAGTGCCAAATCCAGCCCTTGCCCCCTCCCCCATCCCCAGACAGGAGAGACTCCAGCTCCCCTCCGCAGAGGGGGAGGGCTTGAGGAGCAGACGGCTTCTCGCATGTCCCCCGGGTAGTTAGGAGCTGCTGAAAAAAGTGAAGCTGTAAGTTAGAGTAATTTGCTAATTTGCTGAAGTAACACCCCCAGTCTGCGACGTGACATAAATACAGGAGTGCCATCCCAGCTCCCCAGCTCTGGGCCATGCAGAGGAGGATGGATGGATGACGTGCAGTGGAAGCGGGTTCCACCCCCAGCAGGAGTCCCAGGACTCAGATCAGAGGAGAGGGGTCAGCTGGGCTTGCCACCCACTGCCCCACTAGCCTGGGACCAGACTGTGGAGCTGGGCTGTCCTTGGCTCCAGAGTGGAGGGAGTAAAGCTTAGCTGGAAGGTTCTGGGAGGAGCCCGGTGGTGCAGTGGTTAAAGCACTGGACTGCTAACTGGAAGCTTGGTGGCTTGAACCCCCCAGCCCCTCTGTCAAGACCACAGCCTTGGGAATCCTGTGGTCACTCATTGGCAGTGGGTTTGACTGGGATTTGGGGGTTTGGAGGTTCTGTAGGGCCTTCACAGGAGGTGGCCGGCTCGGAGAGGGGTTCACAGAAGGCACAGACGTCACCAGAGTGTCTTCCATGGCCTTTCTCCAGCCATGCGGCCACGATGACACTGCGTCCTGGACACTGGGCTTTAGTCCCTATCACTCCCCGTGGCCAGGGACCGGTGGGGGATGCAGGTGGAGAATCAGCCAGCTGAGGAGCAAGCAGGCTGAATGGTGTCCCTGGGCCAGGCCCCGCAGGTGAAATCTCGGGGTGCCTGAGACGGGAGGTGGGGGTGTTTGGGGAGTGATCCTGGGGATTAGGCCATGCTGTCACAGGTGCAGTGGGCAGGGCAGGAGGCAGGAGGGCAGGTGGAGACAGGGGCAGATGACTGGCAGGGCCTGTCTGGGCTGAGGGGGACACAGATACCCCACCCTCCCCGAGTGGGCCCAGAGTGCCAGCTTGGAGCTGTGATGGAAGAGAATCGGTTTCATGGAGAAGCTCCCAAACAGAGTCGTGGTTACGCATCGGACTGCAGTTCAGGACCGCCCGCCGGAAAGAGGAGACAGTTATGATGTAGGAAACTCACGGGGACTGGGAGGTTTCCACCCGTCTTTAGAGGTCACTAAGGGGCAGTGGGCCGGCCTGCAGTTGGCCGCAGATTCACATTAAAATAAGAGTTTCTTTTGAGCTAAATGAAATGCCTGGACCTGTGGGCAATGGTGGCCCGCAGACGTCTCATTTGCAAACTCTGGTTCTAACACGTTTTTGGGACATCAGACGGTGCCTAGCACTGTTCCTGCCTGTCACACTCCTCACCCAGAGGTGGGCGTCACTGCTCCCATGTTATTGATGCGTCAGGAGAGGCCCAGCCCAGGGAGGTGGCATCCCACGGCTGCTGCGTGGCAGGCTGGACCCCACGGGCCTGTGGTTCCCATCCGGCTTCCTGGGAGTGGCCGTCTTCCCAGAGAGGCAGCATCGTCCCCGCACACCCTCAGGGCAGTCAGGCTGAGCAGCCTTGTTTTCGGCCCCTGCTTTGAGAAACTTTCCCTGACAGGCCTGTTTCCCAGATGGTCAGGTAAGCACAGGCTGCTTTGGGTCTCCTTCTCACCGTGAGGACTGGGGTTTGAAACCACCAGCTGCCCTGCCCGGGGGTGGTGGGGGTGGGGTAGGTGGGAAGACGGGGCTTTCTACTCCCTTACAGAATCACAGTCTGGAAAACTCACAGGCCTGGTCGTCCTGTGCCATCCTCTGAGGCCACCCTGGGACTGGAGTGACCCCACCGCAGTGCGGGGTTCTGTTGCTTCTTGTTTGGTTAGCAATGTCACATGGGTAAAACCACCAGCCACGGCTTCATGCAGGCCAGGAAGGAAGCCTGATTCACTGCAGATGGGGGGGCTAAGCCTAAGCCATCCCTGTGAGAGGCCAGGACCAGCCCGATCTGTGGCTAGTGTCTTGGAAGGTGGGGACATGGCACGTGGCTCACCACGAAGGAGAAGTGAGTGCCAGGTGGTGCTTACCTGGCTACATGCTCTCTCAGGTGGTCCACCAATGGCCCTTCCTTTGGCCACCGAGGGCCTCGGCTGACAGGCAGAGGCAGGTCACTGGGGCCAGGGGGGCTGTGGGTCCTGCAGTGGCTGTCCCCGGGGCACCTGCTGAGGCCCTCAAGCAAGATCCGAAGGTCCTGCCTTGAAGAATTTGCCCAGACGAGGCATCTGATGACTGACTTTCCATCCATCGATTTTAGTTCACTTGTTGTTCCCTTGTCCCTGGGTTGGCCTTTACCCCCTCTTCCATTCTCCCACCTCCCCTTCTCCTGCGAACCCCTGGAACCATTGGTCCCATTCTGTTCATCTCTGACTTGTTTATCCCACCTAGCTTATCTAGATAG
Source organism: Nesogale talazaci (assembly GCA_004026705.1). NCBI lineage: Eukaryota > Metazoa > Chordata > Mammalia > Afrosoricida > Tenrecidae > Nesogale > Nesogale talazaci. Next base: position 43,846 of record PVJH01010238.1, on the reverse strand, counting down.
ACAAGGATCAATTAGAACCCCCTCCCAGGGGGACGAATAACAGAAGAAAGGGGGGTGAGGGGCAACCGAGGACGATGTAAGATAGGGGGAGAAATAATCTACTACTTATCAAGGGTTTGTGAGGGAGGGCAGGCTGGGGAGGGAGGGGAATGACATGGGAGCGGCTATCAGGGGCCGAAGTGGGAAGAGAATGCTTTGAAAAGGATGGCGGCCTGTGCGTCAATGTGCTTGACACATTGGAGGAATGCATGGATTGTGATCAGAGATGTAAGAGACCCCAATAAAAGTATTTAAAAAAAATAAAAACTAAATAAACTAACAAAGACATGAAAAAAATCTCAATAAAAAAGTATATCCCCAGAAATTTATCCAAACCCAAACTCTCCAAAGTAAAAATAATTGCTAACATGGTCACGTTGACTCACAGCCTCCCTCTAGGACAGGGGAGAGCTGTACCCTGGGCTTTTAGAAAGCCCTGCTGCCCTTTTCCCCAGAGGGGTTGGTGGCTTTGAACTGCCGACCTTGTGAGCAACCCAACTTGTAAGCAGGATGACATTATAATCCAGGTTCCACTGCTGTGCGCACGGTGCTGGGGGATGCCTTCCTCCAGCACGGGCAGGGGTCTCTAGCCTTGTCTGCCTGGAGCTCGACCTTGTCACCGGGACATGGAGGGTCGTGGGGTGACGATTCCAGCCACCAGCAGCAGAGACATGGGGCTGGTGGAAGCCAGGGCTATATGACCAGTGCCAGGTCCTGTGACCATGGGGACAGACAGGGGCACAGGAGATTGAGGCCCAGCCCTGGGGTACCTGCAGCAGCCCCCGAGGCTCCTCCCTTCCCTCCCACTGGACCCAGGTGCCCAGGGCTCTCAGTGACGGGCAGGCAGGGACCTGGGGATGGTGATCAGATTCTTTGGAGGGCCACCTGTGGCCCACTGTGTCTGTCTGTCGGCCCCCGCAGGCAGCCTGCCCTACGAGTACAAGATCGTGATCGCGGGCAACCACGAGCTGACCTTCGACCAGGAGTTCATGGCCGACCTCATCAAACAGGACTTCTACTACTTCCCGTCCGTGTCCAAGCTGAAGCCCGAGAACTACGAGAACGTGCAGTCGCTGCTGACCAACTGCATCTACCTGCAGGACTCCGAGGTCAACGTGCGCGGCTTCCGCATCTACGGCTCCCCCTGGTGAGTGAGCTCAGCGCCCTGTCCCCGTGCCAGTCTCCCGCCTGTCACCGGAGGATGGTTCTCCTACCTCCCCAGGTGTCGTCCTGCCTCATGTACTGCCTGGTGCTGGGTGGTCCCCGTGTTAGCCTGGGTACACGAGAGAAACCAGTCCGCAGAAACTCACGTGTGTAAGAGAGAGTTTTACATCAAGGGTCAGTGTACATTCAGAAACCATCCCAACCCAGTGCTGCCCAAGCCCATAAGTCCGACACCGATCTACAGAGTCCTCCTCCAGCTCACAAAACACATGCATGACACGGACTGCAGGGGGAAAGCAGAATCAGTGAGCGTGTCAGCCTCTCAGCCCTGGCAGGGGTTTCCACGCGGCTGCTCCAGCACCCAGGGCTGCATCGGGGTAGGTCCACGTGGCCCGATCTGACCATCAGAGAGTAAGAGACCCAAGGACCAGAAAGAGAAGGCTCACTGTGTCATTTATCAGGCCAGCATGTGTGATGGCCTACACTCTGGGCCTCTGACTGCAAGGTCGGCAGTCTGAAACCACCCATTGCTCGGTAGGAGAAAGACGAGGCCTTCTGCTCCTCTCCAGAGTCCAGAGCCTTGGAAAGCCCGGGCAGTCCTGCCCTGCCCTCTGGAGTCGCTGTGCGTGGAGTAGACTAGATGGGGGGGGGGGGGGGGGGGGGGGGGGGGGGGGGGGGGGGGGGAGAGAGAGAGAGAGAGAGAGAGAGAGAGAAGAGTGAGCCCTCTCTGTTGTCTTGCCAGGGGCTGTCCAGCGGGTCTTACTCATAGCGACCCCAGGCAGACAAGAGAAGGAAACACCTGGCTGTGTCTGAGCCCGAGGTTGCTGCCATTGTGTGGAGGGGCCTCCTCTTTACCCACCTCCAGAGCTGCAAGGTACCCAGGACCGCAGCCTGTGATGGGAGTGCCGGTGGTTATGTCCCGGGCTACGAGTCCCAAGGTCAGCAGTTCAAAACCCCCGCCCCTCTGAGGGAAAAAGGGGAGGCTCTTTACCTCCTCAAAGCGTTCTGGTCTCAGGAATGAACGCACAGGGGCAGTTCGACCCGGCCTAGATGGCGCTGGTGAGTTCGGTTGCGCTCGATTGGTCTGGGACGGGAGTCTGGGCTGCCAGGTGCTCACGTTTGGGCCTGCTGGCCATCGGCTCAGCCGTGGCTCCAAGCCCCCAGCTGCATCAGGAATCTGAGTCTCAGAAACAAACTCCCGGGGGCCGTCGACTGCCCTGCCAGGGTGGATCTGATCCAGCACTGCCCGCGTGACGGTGGCGTTGTGTTTGTCTTGTGAGGGGTCTAAGGGAAGGGGTGGTGGTGGCGATGTGGAGGTTTGACACAGAGTGGGAAGCACCAGGGTGGGGCACAGCGATGGGAGGGGCTGTGACGACGTGCATTCTCAACTCTCTGCCTTAGAGCCTCATGGTGACCGCACGGGACGGGGCAGAGCTGCCCTGCAAAGACCGCCGCTCTGCACAGGAGTAGAGAGAAAGCCCTGCCCTTCTCCCGTGAAGTGGCTGCTGGATTTGAACTGCCGACCATGTGGCTAACAGCCCCCCGGGCCTCTCGTGGCAAAGTGCAGCTCAACGAGGGGCACCTCTGCTCTGGGGTGCTGGGGTCCTTACGTTCCCCCCTCACTCCCCCTTCCATCCCCCAAACCAAGCAGGCAGAAAGATGTTCTGTCTGGCATTGCCTGGCTGGCTCAACGGAGGCCAGGCCGATGGACTGTGCTGACGGCCAGGTGCCTGCTGTTGACACGGCAGGTGTTTGAACAGGGCCACATGCAGAGCAGGACACAGGAATCCAGCCGGGAGCTCAGCTGGCCGTGAGAGGGTCGCTGCTCCTCCGTGGTTGGCAGGTGGTCCGGAGCTCTGGCAGCGGCTGGATCCCCTGGGGCAGGCTTGGTGAAGAGAATATAGAGTGAGTGGCTGGAGGGCCCTGCGCGCTTGAGGCTGTCAGGGGGTCAAAGGGCTTACACGGGGGCCTGGGACAGGTACGAGACCCCACTGGGAGAGAGACTGTCCTCTGTAGGAATGCTATAGAGGGTGGGGCATCTTCCAGGGCATGGCCACCTTGTCGTGTCCACTACGGGATTTCACATTCTTGCCCAGTATTTCCAGCCTGTGTGTGAGAGATGAGAGCAGGCAGTGGTCCTTTGGTCTCGGTGCTGGGCACACACAGACGTCCTTAGTTTGGGATTTTTGGTAGGGGTTTCGACGCTGGACATCTTTAGGGAAAGACAGCCTCAACTTTGCCCCAAGGTGCGGCTGGTGGGTTTGAACTGCCAACCTTGTGCCTAACGCTGAGCCAGCAGTGCCAACAGGGCTCCAGGGGGGCACATCCGGGATATAGGAATAGACAGGGGTGCTCTGGACTCACAGCCACCGCAGGCCACCCGCCCACCGTCCATCCCTTCAACAGTGGGCACGCGTCCTGGCACCCAAAGTGTGCCTACCTCTGTGCCCGTCCGTGGATGTGCTCGATAAGCGTTTGAGCTTCATGATGTATGTTCCTTGTGATCCACCCACTGGACAGTGGCAGCTATGTACTTGGCATTACTCCCGAGTCTGTTTTTCTCTTTGTCTTTGGTCCGTTCACCTGTCCACCGTGATCATCCATTCAATCCTCCACCCACCTGTCTCTCTGTCCGACTGTGTTCTCTCTCACTCTAATTTTTCCCAGAATTCAGTCCCACACGAGACGGGCAGGCAATGCTGCTGATGACAGGGCTTGTTCAAGGACCTGGGAGGCGACAGGGCAGGCGAGAAAGGCTCTGGATACAGACTTTCAGACAAGACGTGCTACAAAGTTTCTTTAGAGCTGGTCGTTCATGCTCAAAGGGCTTGCCACTTTCCAGAAGGTTCAGCTCAAACTCCCAGGTCCTTGAATTAAGTGCCAGAGCCCCTCTCCTCCCTTCCCCCACTCCTCAAGCCAGCCCTCTGCACACAGTCCCTCAACTTGACCTGCTCCTGGGTTGGGAAGCTCCTCGCTCTGCCCTGCTCTGGCTCCTGGTCCTGCTGCTGCTCTTCTGAGGGTTCGCTTGTCTCCCGGGTCCAGGAGGGTCACTGTGCAGGGATCTCGGGTCCAGAGGATGCGCTCCACTCCTGGCTTTTGCTGGTCATGAGATTCCTCCCCGTGTTTCTCAGAGAACTCATTTTATGCTCAGCAGAATGGTGACTGTACAAGACCGGGAAACACACTTTCACTGGCAAATCCCCCACCTTCTTACCAGATCCATGTAGGGAAAGGGCACTGGGTGGGAGTTACAGAGGCTTTGCCCGGCAGATTCACATGACGTAATTCACCACCCCAGTGCTCGTTATCTTCCTGTCATCATCCTACCTGCCACGTACTGCTTTTCTCTCTCATCTTCGTCCATCCATCCATCCACCAATCAATCCATCTTTCCTTCCTTCTTTCCTTTTCTCTATTGATCTCCCTCTCTTGCTCTCTCTCATGTATCTACCATCTGTTCTTTAACTTCTAACCTATCTCCCTCTCCATCATCCATCCATTCATCTGCCCGCCCATCCACCCCCCCACTCGCCCACTATAAAACCGAGCAAAGACTCGCTGCACACAGAAAAGTGTGCTCTGTTTTGGAAACCAACATTCGCACTTCCTAAGCACCGTGTTACCATCCAACGTTAAGTGCCAGTTTCGTGGCTGGACACAGGGTCGCCCGGGCTGTGCCTTTTCATAGCTGGCATACACAGCTCCTCAGCGCTTTGATCTGCGTGCTTCCACCAAGTGAAACAGGACGCAGGCAACACCCACAATGGGTTCCTCTCACCCCTTCCCTGTTGTCACCAGCCCCTGCCCAGGTCACCACCGCCCTGACTTCTCTCAGAGAAGGTTGCTGAACCCCGTGTCTTCCCTGACTGCGCTGGGACCCACCGGTGTTCTCCCTGTGGCCGCCCTCTCCCGGGCAGGCTTGAAGGACACGGTTCATTCACTGCAGGGTGTAGGACTGGGCAGTGGTTAGTATTGGGCTGCTTACCTCAAGGGTGGCAGTTCAAAAGCACCCCCACGGCCCTGTGAAGGAGAAAGCAGAGGCTCTCTGCTCTGGTAAAGACGTCAGTCTTGGACGCACAGGGGCAGTTCCACCCAGCCCTGTGGGCTGGCTGTGGTTCAGCATGGTACACACTGGACTAACCTCCGGGGCAGCAATTTGACACCACCAATCACCCCGAGGATGAAAGAGGAGGCTGTCCGCCGCCATAAAGCGACAGCCTCTGAAACCCAGGGGGTAGGTCTGCCCTGTCGGGTGGGGTCGCTGCGGGCTGGCATCGGCTCAGGGCAGTGTGTGTTTGGGAGGCAGACATCACTCCAATGGATCTTCCCCTTCCCCTTGCCACGGCCCTTTCACACAGCTCCTCATGGGGTGGTGACCCCCCCCAACCACAAAATTGTGTTCGTTGCTTCATTTTGCTACTGTCATGAATCGGGGGAACTCTGTGAAAAGGTCATTTGGACCCCATTCCCACCCCCAAAGGGGTCGCGACCCACAGAGTTGAGAACCGCTGCATTATGTAGTTCTTGTGCACTCATTTCCGCCTGGGGGTGACCCCAACTCTGCCCGAGGGGGGCTGGGCTCCTCGGTGGCCACCAAGTCTCCCCTCCAGGTGGGCTCCCACCGCCAGCCTCTCTGAGATCAGAAGCCAGGTCTTAGTTGCAGGCTCACCGAGGCGTCCACCGCTGACCGCTCCTCCCCCTCCTGCGTCCACGTTTCCCTGGCGAGGGCCACAGAGAGCAGCCGCTGCTTGGGTGCCCTTCCGTGGGTCCTGCTGCTGGGTGTGTGCCCGGGGTGGGGTGAGGTGAGGGGTGGGCGGACGCCTGGCATCTGTTGAAGCTGCTTGGGGTTTCGTCCGTGTCCCCCGGCCGCCGAGAGTCGAGCCTCGCCACAGCCCCCCGGGGGCTCCCAGGTGGCCGGCGGGGCCCTGGGTCGTCCCACTCGGAGTCTGTTGGCTTTGCGCCTGTTCATGATTTGTTCATGCCCGGTGGCCATTTTTCCTTTGGGGGAATTTGTTTTGGGGTGTGTGTGTGTGTGTGTGTGTGTGTGTGTGTGTGTGCAGCTCACTCAGGAGCATTTGACGTATGAACCACGGGCGCCGTCGCCTGTGTACGCGGTTTCTCGTCTTTTCTCCGGGTTCTGATTTCTTCCTTTGACTTGGGGTGGGGGGTGGGGATTTGAAATTTTCCCACCCGGGAGAATTCCCACCTTGTTCTTTGCGATTCTGATAGAGACTTTTTTGCAGAGACTGCCCCCACCCCCTTGAGGGTCTTCCTCGCCCTCGCTGCCCTCCACTGTACCAAGCTTGATGTTTGCCCTCTGCAGGGGCTGCTCTTGTCTGACAATATCCTTCCCAACCCCCAACCCCCCCCCCCTCCAAGAAAGAGAGAAAGAAAGAAAAAGGGAGAAGGAAAGAAAAAGAGAGAAAGAGAAAGAAAGAAAAAGAGAGAAAGAGAGTTATAGTCTTAGAAAGCCTACATGGACAATTCTCCCCTGCCCTGTGGGGTCGCTGTACAGTGGAGCAGACTTGGTGGCATTGGGGTTAGTCTGTGGGTCCCTCCAGGCATTGGGGCCAGCGCCCCTGAAGTGTGGGAAGGCAGGAGGGGAGCGTTCCAGGCAGTGGTACCACCATGTGCTTGGAACCGGAGCCTGTGGTGTGTGTCGGCTGCGTGCGGAGGGGCCGGGCGGGCAGACAAGTCGAGGTCTCGGATGCTGAGGCCAAAGGGCACCTACCCTCTGTTCCGAGGTGAAGTGGGCAGAGGGCGTCTCTGGCCACATTGGTCCTTGGTCAATGTTGCTGGCTGCCATCCAGTGGGCTGTGACGTGGGCAGCCTGACAGGTGGACACCGGGGACCCTCCCTGGTCCTGGATCATCCTCTTCCTGTGACGTGCTTGGGTCACGCTTTATCCTGGTGTTGCGCCTGGTTTCAGCCACCACCGTTCACTTGACCAGACAGGATGCTCTGCTCCGGGGGTCGGCCTCTCCGGGAGACGTGGACAGTGTCCTGGGACCCACAGGGCTCCCTGGCTCATTTTGGAAAGTAGATTGCCTGGCCTGCCTTCCTCGTCCTACCCTGGAAGTTCCTCTGAAACCTGTCTACCGTGGGTGACCCTCGTGGGATTTGAAATCCCAGTGGCCTCGCTCCCAGCATGGCAAATGGACAGACGGACGGCAGGGGCTCCCTGCCAGCCCTCTTGGTTTCCCTTTGGTTTCTATTTTCTGGGCGAGTTTGACTAGATTTGCAGCCAATTGAGGGACCTCTTTTGGTGTTGTGCTTTCTGTGCCCCTGCCACCATGGACTTGGTCCTGAGCAGTTCTGGCCCTCTTCTCTGAGACCCATGAATCAGGAGAGTAGATCACTCTGCCTCAGGAGTCACAGCAACAGCTGTGGGGGTGCTGGGGTGCTTAGCTGGTGAGGGAAGGCCCCTTTGTAGCCGAGGCTCTGGGAGAGTGAGCTGGCCAACGTGGTCCTCTTGGGCTGTGGGGCTGGTGCTGGGGGCCAGTTGCTCTGGAGTTAACCCTGACTCAGGATGGCCTCAGGAGTGTCAGCGTAGAGACATGCTCTGTGGGGTTTTCAGTGGTTTATTTTTTGGGGAAAGGCGGCTGCTAGGTTTAGTGCCATGGCTGGTTTTTATCATAGTACATTGTTTGTCGGCTGTAAGGAAGGATGAGTAGATGGATGAAGGGAAGGATGTATAAATCGATGAATGGATGGATGAGTGGAAGGGTAGATGGATGGGTGAGTTTAAGGTGGGTAGGTGGATAGTAGATGTATGAATGGTTGGTTGGATGGATGGAGGAGGGGATGGTACATGTTTAGATGGATAGATGGTTGGATGGATAAGAGAATAGTAGATGGGTGGATGGTTGGGTAGATGAATAAGCAAGATAATACATGGATAAGTGAGGGATGAATGATTAGATGGGTGGATGGGTGGGTGGATAGGTGAGTGGGTGGATGATGGATAGACAAACAGCTGGTGGATGGATGCTAGACTATGACAGCACAGTTGAAATTCAGATATGGTCTGGGTTTCTTGTGCCTGAGTCTTTCTGTGACCTTCTCTAGGGTCATGTCCTTCTACCGCCTCCCCCCACCTCCACCACCACTACCATCCTCACCACCAACCTCACCACCGTCACCTTCATCACCATCACCACCACCACCATCACCATCACCATCACCACCATCACCACCACAATCATCATCACCACCGCCATCATCATCACCATCATCACCACCACCACCATCACCATCACCATCACCACCACCACCATCACCATCACCATCACCACCACCACCACCGCCATCATCATCACCATCATCACCACCACCACCATCACCATCATCATCATCATCACCATCACCATCACCACCACCACTGCCATCATCACCATCACCATCACCACCACTACCTTGCTGGCTGGTTCCTCTTCCCAGTTTCATGCTGGTCTCGAAAGCACAGGTCTGATTAGGTGCCCACCTGTCTCCCACCTCCCTCCCCCCTCCTCATCCCTCTGATGCCTTACCTTCCATGCTATCCTTAACCCCACTCTTCCTCTGAGCTCCCCATCCTCCCCAGACGAAGACAGATGCCCCCTTCCCCAAATCCCTGGAACTAGGGCGGAGACCAGCCACCGCAGCCCAGTCCAGTCAGACAAGGCAGGGCAGAGTTTCACCGGCCGAGTGTGGGCCGCCCCACTCCCTGCACATGCCCCGGGAGGCCCTTTCTCCCATTCGCTGCAGGGCCTCTAAGCCTTCAGGGAGGGGCGGGAACCACTGCAGCAGAAGAGGAAGAATTCAGCTGTCACCAAACCCAAGTGTTAAAAACACTCCCGTATACATACCAAATTCATTTATGGGTTTGGGATGCATTTTTTTTTGTTGTTGTTCTCATTTAACTGAAAAAGGCCTTGATTTTTTTTTTTTTAAAGGGAGGGGAGGAAAATTGGCACACAGCTAGTCCATCTGGTCCAATTACTTCTGGTATTTTGAAAGAAGGAATCGAAACCTGCTGAGACATTAAACTTTTGAGATGGGGCTGTCGGGCAGATAGGCGGGGCGTCTGGGTCTGTTCTCCCTGAGGCTGGGCTGCCATGGGACGGGGATGAGCTGGGGGCTGGGCAGGGTTCAGGGCCGTCCTGTTTGCCTCTCTGGGCACCAGAGGCCTTGAGGACATAACCAGGAGGTGGGGTGGGGGTAGGCCATGGGCAGTGGTGACTTCATGGTGGGCTTCTAGTCTACCACGCACGGGAGATGGGCCCAGTTTCAGCCAGTGCTCCTGCATGATCATCACCTGCCTGTGAGCACACACTGGCTGTGAGTCACTGCCAGGCTGGCTGGGTTTCCCTGGGTCTTCAGGGCGAAGACCGGCGAGGGACAAGAGCCTGGTGACCGACTTCTGAGAAAGAGCTTCGGGGTTCGGAAAGACCACGGGGTGCGCAGGACCAGGCAGCACTTGATTCCACCCCTGGGCACGAGGCTGCCCCAGATCAGAGGCACCTCCACCGTGGCTAGGAGCTTACCAACCACGCTCAAAGACGTGTCCTGCTGGGCTGGTCCTGGCGCAGTGGCCCCGTGGGAGTACCTGCCCTTCCGTGGAGGGCGCACACACACAGGACCCTCTGCAGGCTTGTCCTAGGGCTGCCAGGTGTTCCTGGGTGTAGATTGCAGTGGGCATGCAAAAGATGGAAGCCAACTCCCCCCACCGCCTGCCTCCCAGACCTCTACAGCCCCGTTCTTACCATCCACGTAGGAAAATAAAGCTGGTTTCTGCCTATCCCGGAACTGCCAGGCAGAGCTGCCTGGATGTGCTGTGGTGGGATATGGAGCCGAACGACTTGGGGTTTGGTTGGCTTGTGCCCTCCTTGTTGGGGCTTCCAGCCCGTCGCCACCCTCTGACCCACAGAAGGAAGCAGAGTCCCATCCTGTGCCCCCCCTCGCTGGTGTCATTCAGGGTGAGCCCACGATGCCCGCCCCTCCTGTTAAGAAGGACCCTCCTCTCGCTCCCTGCCCCTCTGCTTGACCAAGCAGGACGCCCGCTCCAGGGACTGGTCTCTTCCAACCAGATGTGCAGAGTCTCGTTGTCCTGGCCTTGAAGGAGCGCTCTGGCTGTGCTTCCTCCACGACGAAGCTGTGTGTTCTTGGGGCGGCCCACGGCACTTGCAGGATTCTCCCCAACACCCTAGTCCAAACGCATCCACGTCCCTCCCGTTTTCCACATCCAGTGTCCCACTTTCGCACGCGTACGAGGCGATGGGGAACACCAGGGCTTTGGTCAGATGCTTCTCTGTCCTCAAAGAAGCATCTTTCCCTTTCAACCCTTCAGAGCAGCGGTTCTCAACCTTCCTCCTGCCATGCCCCTGTCATACAGCTCCTCGGGTGGTGGGGACCCCCCCAGCCCCCAACCGTCCGCCACATGAGGTCCATTGCTGCTTCATCACTGCCACGGGGCTACTGTGATGAATCGGGCGACCCTTGTGCAAGAGTTGGTCGACCTCCAAAGGGGTCGTGGCCCACAGGTCGAGAACCGCTGCTTTAAAGAGCTCTCGTGCAGCAGATCCAGCCGATGGGAGGCGTCGTGGACGCTCTTGGCGGCTGCTTCCGTGAGCACGGAGTCCTTGACAACGTCAGCCTTTCCTCTCACGTCGTCATCCTGTGGGATCGGATGTGAGGGTTGGGGTCTTCCTGACACCGGGTCGTCATCCACCCTGCCATCCTTAATCTCCATCAGCTGCTGCTTCAAGTCCCTCTCCCCGCCAGCCAGCAAGGCAGGCTCGTCTGCATCACCCACGTGGCTCACGAGCCTCCCTTCAATCCCAAGGCTACATTCTTCTTCACAGTACCCCGCTGTCTGTGTCTTCCGGGGGTGCAGCCAGGGACGGCGAGAGGATGGCGGCTCACATCCACCCAGAGGGTAGACCGGGAGCATCGTCCGGCAGCCGATCTGCCTCTGAATTAGCCAGCATTGGCGTCGACCACGGGGCGCGGCTCCAGGCTGGCCACGGGGGACGCTGGGTGTCGCCATCCACACAGCGGGTTACCCGTCTTGCAGGAGCTCAGCCACGTGCTCCGTGTTGGTCTCTGCCCCCATTTTACAGACAGGGAGACTCGAGGGTCCCTCGGCATGTCAAGCTGGCTCTTTTCCAACTTTCTGAATACTTACCCCCATGCTCCTGGCTGCCTGTGGTGCAGAGACCCTCTCTTGGACGGAGCGAGCTGCCCTGTGGCTCTCCGAGGCCCCAGGTCCCTCTGCAAGCAGACTGCTCCATCTTTCTGCCACAGAGTGGCTGGTGGGCTCTGTGAGTGGCCCAGGGCTCCCCGGGAAATAGAAAGCGAGGGTGTATGTTATGAAGGGATGGTACCAGGAGCTCACTTCCTCTCGGCCCCTCAAATGCCTTCTCTTCAGAAGTGGTCCCAAGGGTCGGGATTCTTGGCCGGCGTGGGGTGGACTCCCGGCCGTCGCAGAGACAGCATCCATAGCACAGCAGTTGCTGGCCTGGCCCCCTGGTCTCCAGTCCCCTTTTCCCAGTGTCCCCCATCCCCCTCCTCTGTGTCCGTCCTCCCAGCTCTGCAGAATCGTTGACAATCTTCTCTCTGACAAGGTTTAGGCTCTTCTCTTAAAGCGCTTCACTCTGATTCTCCCTGTGTGAATTCTGAGGTTCTAGGGTTCTGCTACTTTGGACTGTGCCTGAGTCGGTGAGGTTCTGCCTCAGGGAGGCCCTTGCACCTTGGTTTGGGGGGCTCCCCTTGTCTGTGCTTTGCCGGCAGCCCCGTGGGCACCAGCCTTGTGGCAGGGCACAGCTCTGTGCTCTCCCTTCAACCTGCCCCACTGCCAACTCTCACTGCCGGAGGTCACCAAACCCACACCACATGCCACGCCCTGCTTTTCTTCCTCCCTTTTGGGGGGCACGTGGGAAGGCCTGCTTGTCCCTCCACACTGCTCCCGGGCTGCGGTTGTTGGGGTTTCTGGGTGGTGGGCAGTGGGGCCAGGGCCCGTCTGCTCCTTGAGAACCAGAGGACCCTGCAGGCAGCCTTCCACAGCGGCCCCAGTTCACCTCCCCAGTGATAGGGTGAGGAGGCCGACCTCACCCCCATTTCACAGAAGGGCCGAGGGGCCCAGGGCGGTCCATGGTGGGCCCAGCATCGATGCCTACACAAGAGGTGCTGGTTCTGACCCGACATGTTGGCCTCAGCCAGACACACCAGACTTGGGCAGCCTGGGCCAGTCAGGGCTACCTGCACTGGGCCGGGCTCCCTCCTCTGGACAGCACCTGTTGGGCTTTGGAACCCGAGCCTTCCACCTGGTGCCGTTGTCCCCCAATGCCTCGACTCTGTATCTGTAAAATGGGACTGTGCCCCCACCATCTTCACCAGCCAGGCCAGGGGGAGAAGCCACAGTTTTGGACACATGGGGACCCCAGTAGTACCCCCTTCCTTTTCTTCCTTTCCTTCCCCATCTGGAGCCTGGCCCTGGCCTGGATGTCCAAGGGTGGTGAGGAGGCCCTGTTGCCTGGGGAGCGGTCAGTATGAGGATCTGAGGGCCTTTGGCTTTAGGTCAATGGGGAGGGTGGACATAACACCCCTTCCCGCCATCACCTTGTCATTCAGAGTTTTATGTTTTAGAACCAGCTGACGTGTTTTGATGGAGTGAGAGAGAGTCCTCACAGCTGCCCTCACACACACACACACACACACACACACACACACCCTGTTTCCTTCCTATCATGTGGGACACACGACTTTTTATCCACATATGCCTTGCTGTCAGGTTAACACATGGCCACACGTCTTCTCCCTCCCAAACACACATGCTTGTCCTTTTCTCACACATGTGCAGACACGTATGACACACACGTGCATGCTCTTTCCATCACAGTCATGCACATGGTGGTCCTGTTCCTCATGCCCACATATATATCTTCTCTGAGACACATCCACGCCCATTTCACTCTCTGACACATACACATTGCGTACCTTTTCCATCGCACACGTGCACACATACTTCTCACACACAGACCCCGGGACCCACACTTCTTCTCTCACACGCACCCTCACGCATGACCTCTCTCTCTCTCTCACACACACACACACACACATACACACACACCCTTTCTCACACTCTCATACACACTGTTACACCAGTGGATTATCTCTCTCTCTCACTGTTACATGGATTCACTCTCGCACACACTTTGGAACATGCACACACCAACTTCTCACACATGCACTGGCCTATGTGCAGAGGCACACTGACATGCACCTGCACCGGGTGTTTGCACATGAACACACACACACACACACACACAGTGCCCCTTCCTCTCCCATCCCTTCCTCCTTGGCTCAGGCAGAGCCGAGGTTTGTTGTCAGCATCGTGGGCCCCAGGCCCCCCTCCATGGAGAGTTAATTAGGGACCACAAAGGACCCTCCTCTCCCACTTACCTTCACCCCACACTGACGTGGGATGGGTAGTAAGTGCTTGTGTGTTTGCTGCCCAGGGATTTGCTGCAGTACTCAGAGGTCCCGCCCCCACAGTGGCATTCAGGGGGCCCCAGGGACAGTCAGTCTCTCCTGAAGGTGGGGTGGGGGCTTGGGATCTGGGGGTGGGGCTGCAGCGGTCACTCTGGGCTCTGCTCTGGGCGACAGAAACACGGAACCAGTCCAACCGAGCCTCAGAGCAGATGTTGGAGCTTGGGACTGGACACCCCCAAGGGGCAGGAGGCATTGGGGCTGGGGTCAGGGGGGAGACCCAGCACCACAGTCCAGGATTAGTGAGCGGGGTGGGGGGGTTGCTCTGAGATCCAGGCACTGTGTCCCTCACCTCTCTGAGCTTCAATTTCCTCTGCTTTAGAATGGGTGTGCAGGGGTACAGGCAACCACTTAACTTGCAAGTGCCTCTGGGACTGTGGTCTGTTTGCGATGGAGGGGGGCAGTGGGGTCAGTAATCCCCAGGGCTAAAGGCAGACTGGTTTGGGGTCTGGGTGGAGTGTTTGGCCAGGCTGAGAGGTCAGTGGGAGGGGGAGGATGGACCTGGAGGGCTGCTATTTAAGGGGGGGGGGTGGCTGGAGCTGACCGTGCCTCCTCTGAGCCTCAGTTGTCACCCTGGAGGTGGGGTACTGACATTGGAAGGAGGGTGGGGGAGCAGTGAGGGTTAGTATCCCTCCCACCCCCCATATTTCGACCCTAAGTGAACAAGCATGCTCTTCTTCCCCCAAAGGGTTTCCAGTGGACTTGGGCTGCTGCCCTGGGCTCCTACCTGGGGGTGGGGGTGCTGTGTGCGGAGGCAGGGTGTGGCCTGGGGGGCAGTGGGTCCCATCCTCCCTGGGGGTCAGCATCTGGCTGGGGGAGGTGTCAGTCTCCTGTGCTGCCTCTGAGGCTCCCTCTATGCAGGGGCACCTAGGCCCTCCCCACCTCCCTGGGATGCATGGAGAGTTAGGAGACTGAGGGTCATGGGCGGGCAGAGGAAGGGTCACCAGGAGTGCCTCTGGCAGTGATTGGTTGATGCTGGCCAGTGCTGTCATTGCAGGGGCCAGAGGAGAGGCGGGCCCACAGTTCCTCTGCCTGTCTGTCCTGGGGCCCCTGTCCACCCACACCATCTGCCTTCACCCTCTGCTCGCTCCCTTGGCTATTGGGAAGCAAGGATGAAGGGCTAGATTTAAGCAGGACCAGCCCTCAGGAGCCCATACCTGTCCTCAGAGAGGGGGAGGAAGGGTTGCAGGTGTCTGAGGTTGACGACTCTCGGGGACAATGCCTTGGGAGAGGTGACCTTTGAGCCTGACCTGACTTGGGTCTGGACTGTGCCGGCTGGCGGGGTGGGAGGGCCCTTCGCTACTGGGAAGCGTGATCGGGGGGCAGGCGGGGGCTCCCTGTGCCTGGTGGCTCAGTGGGCCGGCTGAGCAGCACGATTCTAAAAGAGGCCTGAGGCAGAACCCCAAGCTCGGGGTCTGGAGTGCAGGGGATAGGGTACCCCTCTCCAGAAACTCCCTCTCCGTGCTCTGGCCAGAAGGCTCACTGGCAGAGGGCTGGGGGTGGGGGAGGGCAGGGCCAGGAGCAGGGCGGGGACCTGGCAGGAGCCACTGGGCAGCCATGGGCAGTGGGCTTGTGGCTTCTGGACAGAGGTTGCATCAGCAGCA
Source organism: Nesogale talazaci (assembly GCA_004026705.1). NCBI lineage: Eukaryota > Metazoa > Chordata > Mammalia > Afrosoricida > Tenrecidae > Nesogale > Nesogale talazaci. Next base: position 28,511 of record PVJH01010238.1, on the reverse strand, counting down.
GCCATGTAGCCTGAGCCGAGGGCCTGGGGCCGCCCTCTGGCGTCCTATGCTGTCCCCTTCACCACCAGGCCTCACAAGGGCCTCCCTGATGGTGAGCCAGTGCCCGCTGTGGGGGGTCTCCAGTCCACCATCCTGGACCTACGTCTAGAACCGGAGTCCCAGGTTCGAGCCCCAACAGTATCATAAAGTCACAGGGTGACCTTGGGGCAGTCCTGGGGCTTCCCCGCATCCCTGTTTCTGTATCCGACACACAGGGCAGACAACGGCTGGTTCTAGGTGGATGTCAGGGTGGGGTGGGTGTTGCCTGTGGTGGGGACTTTAAGGAGCTGGGACTTGGGGGGGGAGGACATATGGGTGATTGCCTTGTGTTCCCCCTGGTCCCCCCAGCCCCATTCTCTGCTTTCTGGGCTGTGTCCCTGGGCTCTGCTCCAGCACCCCTCTGACATGCCCATTGGTTCCAGCAAGTGCTAGGTAACCAGCGGGGGCCATACCCCAGGCCTACTCCACAAGGTTACCTCCCTTACCTGGGGGAGGGGGGCAGGGAGGTTCCGGTTCAGTCATTTTTTACGGAAGAGACTCCCCTGCCTCACGGCTGCTGCTCAGGATCCTGAATTCAGGCTCTGGGGGACGTCTGGGTAATGAGCGGCCACCAGGAGGTCATTTATATTGGCTAAGCGGGCTTAATTAGCCGGGAGCCGGAGGTTACCGGGAACGCACAGAGAAGCTGTTAAGGGGTTAACCTCTGAGAGATTACATTGTATTCAGCGCTCTGTTAAAGTTTGAATTAATTTTTCCCATGGGTTTGTTCACATTCTAATTTTCAACTAAATGAGACATCTGTTTCAGAAAAGGAAAATTTGCTCCGTTGTCATGGCAACGATCATTCTGTAAGAAAATTATTCCAAGGGTTACTTTGGAGCAGAAAGACAGGGACTGGGGACATGGAGCCGTCTCCTGCGGCTGAGCCTGGACTCAGATGCAGCGCCCTCCCTGCCCCCCCCCATACTGGGGATACTGGGACGGGGGGGCAGGCAGGTGGGCCTTTCCCCAGGTGCTGTGTTGCTGTAGGAACGGGTACCAGATCCCCCAGAACCCCACCCCCACCCCAGCATCTTGTGACCTCACAGCCGATGGGTTGGGCTGGATGGGGCACCCCGCCTGCCCCTATGGAGTACTGCTGGACTGCAGGCCCCTGTGGACTTCAGGCTCCTCCCCACAGGGACGGGAACTCTGGCCCCAGGAGTGTGCCCACTCTGCAGGTCTGACTGGATGGGGAGTGGGGGTGCCGTGTCTGCCCATAATACCCTGCCTGTTGGCAGCCAGGATCCATTTTGTGTGAACACTTGACTCTCCAGCCAGGAGCTGGCTGTCCAGGCGCCTCCCCATAGGCTGGCCTCAGGCCTCCGGGGAGGATGGGCACCCTGAGCATGCATCCATCTCTCTGCACTGCCCCACCCCCTGCCCACTCAGGCTCAGCAGGCTGACCTGGAAATGGTTCCTCTTCTGGGCAAAATGGGACTCTTCCCAACCTCAACCGTCAAGTTCCCCTACAAGCTGGAGCACCACGCTCACCTCGAACTCCCGGTGTCCCGAGGGGTATTTTCATTGTGGCCATCCAATCGAGGAGCCCTGGTAGTGCGGAAGAAAGGCCTGGCTATTGCTGAGCCCAGGATCACAGCCAGGGACCCGACGCGGCAGCTGTGCTTTGTCATGTGGGGTCACTGGGTCAGAATGGATGCCACCGCTATGCGAGGAGGCCACTCATCCAACCTACCCACCTCCTGGTCAGGCAGGGGGGCTACAGCCAGCAAGAAGGGGCTTCCTGCCCGCATGGTGGAAGGACCAGGGGCACTGGCAGCGCGCCCATTTCACAGGTGAAGAGGCCGAGGCTGGGTTGAATGAAGTGCCCAGTGCAGGGGCACCCTCGGGTGCCTTTCCAGCCCTCCGAGGGACAGGGTGGTGGCCCCGCTAATGCTCCAGTGACTGTGAAGACCTGCAGGCAAGGCCCGCGCTCCTGTGCAGCTGAGAAAAGGGATGTGAGGCCCCTGAGCTGGGTGCTGGGAGACGAGGCAAAGGTGGTAGGGAAGGAGGTGACCCAGTCCTGGACCCACTGCCCGGTGCCTGCGACTTCTCTGGGCCTCAGCAGGGGTGGGGTGCGTTCCACCCTCCTGGCTTCCAAGAACCCAGACTCAAAAACCAAGCTGTCATCGAGTCGTGTCGGCTCAGGGACCCATGGGACATCGTAGAACAGCCCCCGTGAGTCTCTGAGACCGAGGCTTTCCGGGAACAGAGAGCCCCTTCTTTCTTCTGCAGAGCCCACGTGGGTGTAACAACAGGGAACTGTCACCCCACCTGAATGAAAGTCCTTTGTGCTGGATGATGGGGAAGGTGGCCCCTGGACAGGTGAGGGGCTTGGAGGTCCTCAGGGGTCTCTGAGGTGTTTCTGAGCTTCTTTTTCATTGGAGCTAACACACTCCTATCTCTACTGATGGGACGTCATCCCACCTTATAGATTTTTGCTGAGATGTGACTGGGAGACATGTGGGTGACTGCCTTGTGGCCCCCCCCATCCCCATTCTCTTTGCTTTCTGGGCTCCACCAGCATCCCCTGACACCAATAAGTTCCTAATCTCTTCTGTTTGATGAACAGAGCTCCGAGGGCGTGCAGGCAGGGTCCTGCCCAGGTGGTCTGGCTGTAGGTGGGCTTGGGCTTTGCTCTGCAGTCAGCGACCGACCCTGCTCATCCCCGTGGGTCTTCCACGCGCCCGGGACCAAGGAACTGTGGGAATTAGAGCTTGGATCATTGCCTGTTGACACTGGAGCAGCCCTGGGTGGAATATTTCTGCTAGGAGCCATGGCAGGAAAAACATTGTGTGTTGCATCTCAGTACACACACACGTGTGTGTGGGCCTCCGTTGAACTAGCTGTATCTAGCAGAAACCTTTTCCTATTATGCCAGGCCCTGGTTCTTTCTCCACCTTTGTGTTTAAAATGCCTTGTTGGAAAAGCCTTTGCTCTAGGCTCAGGTCCATCTAGACTTAATGAGGGGCTCCAAGAGGGGGGTATGATCATGAAGGTGGCCTCGATAAGGCCATGACAGTGGTGGTGATGATGGTAGTTGAAGTGGTGGTGAGCATGGTGGTGATGATGTGGATAATGTTGATGATGATATTGATGATGATGATGATGATGTGGATAATGTTGATATCGATGATGATGATGATGGTGATGATAGATGGTGGTTATGATGATGATATAGATGATGGTGATGGTGATGATGGTGGTGGTGGTGGTGATAATGTGGTAGAGGTGATGGGGATGATGGTGATGATGATGATGAATCGATGGTGGTGGTGATGGGGGGTGGGGTGATGTTGATGATGGTGATGATATTGATGGTGGTTATGATGATGATGATGGTGATGGTGATGATGATACCAATTTGGGTGGCGGTGATGGTCGCGGTGATGGTGGCAGTGAAGATGTTGATAGTGATAGGGATGATGTTGGTGATACCAGTGACAGTGTCGTGATGATGCTAGCCATCCCAGGGTTGGCCATGAGGAAGCAGTGGTGATGTCAATGATGATTTTAATGAGGGCGGTGGTGATGGTAGTGGGGCTGGGCCTGTGGGGAGGATGCTGGTGATGGTATTGACACTGATGATGGCGGTGCCAGTGATCGTGGTGAAAATGGTCCCGAGGCTGATCAGGGCAGCTGTAATTCGCCGAGGGCTTGCTGTGAATCAGACATGGCTTTAAGCATTTATGTGGCTAGCTGATGTAATCCTTAACAACCCTATTGAAGTGGATAGCTTTATCGTATCCCGTTTTACTGAAGAGGAAACTGAGGCATAGAGAGAAGTTCAGTCCCAGATCACACGGACATTAAGAAGCGGAGTCTTACCAACTCAGCCTCCCCTGACCCCAAGATAACCTTGACATTGAGCACAAACTCTCCTGTGCCTGTGTTTGGGGCAGAGGTTCAGAGGGAACCCTCTGCTTTTGCAGATGCACACGGGCAGACCTCTGTGGATGTGTCTGAAGTTGGGGGTATACTCTGGTGGAACCGCCCATGTTCCCTGAGCCATCCACCCAGCCACTCTTCTCCTGCCTTGACCCCCTGGCTGTCTGGTCTCCCCGTTTCTTGGAAATTAGCTTTGTACGAAGAACTCTAAGGACAGACCGCACTTCATGAAACAGACAGCCCATCCTCTGGCCTCTGAACCCCCTGCCCTTCTATTTCTCCTCTCACAGACCCAGAGGGCAGACTCCAGGTCCACTGCTGGGGAGAGAGGGCCAGGGCCCCTTCTCCTGAAGCCCCCCGATGGGACCCCCTCCCTCAGAAAGGAGGCAGTTGCCACAGCTGGTTCTTTGAGGTCAGGCATTTAGCTGGCGGGATTGGGACATTGGTGGTTAGAAAGTACCGTCTGCTTTTGCTCAGTTATTTTAGGGGGACACCTGGGGTGTTCCTTGCTAACGTCAATGGCGCATGTCCTCAGCTTCGGCGGCAACCCCAGGGCAGCAGGGAGAGGCCTCTTGGCCATCTGCTCGTTCATGGATCCCCGTGCTTGACCAGGCTCCACACCACCGTTTATCTGCTCAATGGTGTCAAGCACAGGCAGTTGTGAGCAGAGCGGTGGAGGGAGCAGTGCTGCCAGCTCACAGGAGAAGGGGAGGGAGATGCTATTGTGGGCAGGAGTGGTGGAGGAGACCGTGTGGGTGTGAAACAGTGAGACCTTTGTCCCCAACGTCCATGCAGTCATGATCCTCTACTGGCCTCCTCCACCGGCCCCTGGCTGCAGGATGTGTGAGCGTGCACGAGGTCAGGGTTTGGATGTCCCAACCTGGAAGGGGGCGGGACTTGGGGTTCTCTGGGGCCTCCAGGCTTGGAGGAAGTATATGGACTGGCTGCTGAGGGAGAAAAACTGATGAGTCAAAACCAGGGGCGTCCATGCCCCACGAACATCCCATGGACCATAGGAGGGATTGAAGCAGTGGCTCTGGGCAGATGAGAGGCTGCGGGGAGGGAAAGCCAGGCCTGCCCTGAGGCATACAGCGGATGGCGGTCCCACAGGATCGAATCTCTGACCCACTTCCCCTCTCGGACCCTGAGCTCCCTCACTTTTGAGATGGGACGCATAGGGGGTGCGGGCTGGGCTTGCACGTGTCCTCGTGGGGGTAGCGGAGACGCCCGGGGGTTCTCTCAGAGCCGCCAACGTGGGCTTCCCTGGCACCGCGGATACACCAGGACTCCTCGCTTACCTCTGAAGAACAGGAGCTACAGGTAAGCCAGAAGAAGAGGGGGTGCGTCAGCCCGTGGCCTCACCACCCATCAGCTCAGCAGTGTCCTGAGCTAAGCCTGGGCAGAGGGCACCATGGCGTAACCCCAAGGCTGCTGCCCCTGCCTGCGCTCCCTGCCTCTGGCCGGCACCCAGCGGCTCTCCGACCGCTCTGTCTGCAGGCAACCCTGGTTTTATGGATGGGGCTTCAACCTGCCGAGAGGCCAAGCACTGCTGGAGAAGTGGAATCTCATCCCCGAAGGAGTGGACATCCTCATCACCCACGGACCACCGCTGGGTGAGAATCTGCCGGGCAAGGGGCGGGGCATGTGTGCCAGGGCGCCCGTGGGTGCCTGCGTGTGTGTTGGATGGGGGTGGGGCCCAGCCGGCGCTATGGAGAGGCACCTGGATGGGTTTTGTTCCTGCCCCAACAAGCCGGCCAGCGCACTGTCATCCCAGCTCTCTGCTGCCTTGTGCGCTCCTGGCTCAGATGTGGGGGGTCAGGGTTACTCACCTGGGTCATGTGAACCCCCCCACCCCCCTCCCGCAAGCTCAGAGGTGCCCCTGGTCCCTCCAGGCCTATTTCCATATAAACCAGCGGTGAGGGTCTCGAGGCACCTGGGTCTCCCCCAGGGTCCCACTCACAGGGAGCTGTCCCAAGCATCCCTCATCCAGCCCGAGTCCCAGGCGAGGGGTTCTGTTTCCCAATATCCATCCCAACATCCCCACCTGCTGCTCTCTGCCCACTGCTGCCACCCTGGCCCAACCCCTGCCACCTTCCCATGTCCGTCCTTTTCTTAATTCTCCTCCTTCCTCACTCCCTCCCCCTTCCCTCCACCCACCCAGTCAACCAGAGCACCTTTCAGGGAACTGATGGGGGCGGGGGCGGGGCGCTGCCCCGGCCATGCTGTGTGCAGCAGGCAGCCTCTGTCCAGGGGACATGTGTGTGTGTCTCAGGTGCTGCCCAGGTGCTGGGGGCCGCACTCAGCCCACATGCTAGGGAGAGAAGGGGGCCAACAGACCCTTATGTGGGGTGGGGACCCAGCACCCAGTCAGCATGTCTTATTGGATGGATGGATGGGTGACGCTTGCCCCCACACATGCCACGTTGGTGTCTCCAGTGTTAGACTTGTCTCTGGGTCTCTCTGGCCCATTGGCTCCTAAAGTGGCAGCAGTACTGCCCCCTTATCTGCCCTCGGCTTTGGAGATTTAGAACACGAGCCATCTACCGCCCTTCACTGCCTGCCCAAACCACGCAATCTGGATGTTGTGACATCCTGTTAGCATCGGAGACCGAGGACGTGCACGCTGGCTTTACTGAAGTCATTTGTGCTGAACCAAAGATTCAAAAATGGCGCCCTTTGACCCAGAGAGCTGCTTGAACCGGCCACGTCGTCTGCTCTCGGAATTCCCCCCAGGGTTCACTTCACCTGCATTAGGCTCTGAAGAGCAGGCAGTTGTAGTTGGTTGTCTTCAGTTGGGACCAGGAATGAGAGTGACGGCACAGTCTGCGTGGAGCCACGATGGCCGAGTAGGTCGAGTGTTGGGCATCGCACCACAAGGTTGGCTGTTCGAGCTCTCCAGCTTCTCTGCCAGAGGAAGTTAAGACTTTCCGCTCCTCTGAAGACTTACGGCCCCAGGAACCCATGGGAGAAGTTCCTCTCTGTCTCTACTGTCGGTGTGAGCAGTCATGCACCGACTGGCAGTGAGTTTGGGGCAGTAAAGAGAGAGTTGCATGTTCTGAAGCCCCAGAGGGGCCCCTCAGAGTTCACGCTCCTTTGTTAAAGTCCAGGTGTTTCAGTCTCTTGGTACCATGGCACGGCTTCTCCACCTGTGCACAGAGACCCAAAAAAGTCGGACTTTTTCTTACAAGGAACCTCGGCATCAGCCTCCTCTCTGAAACCGCTAATCCCAGTTATCCGCGGGCGCGTGCCTCTGAGGACGTGTTCTGAAATGTCCTTTCATCCTTCGAAGAAGGAAAACTTAAGCCTTCGAAACATTGATGACCTCTGCTGTGAAGATTTACGTTTTTGACCTTCCAGAGAGGGCCCTTTTCCATCCTCTTTCTTGTTCTCCATTCTTCTCCTCAAGCTGTGTTCTGGCTTCTCCGTGCCCCACGGGTGGTCTCTGTCTGTGGTGTGCAGCCTCCTGTAGTCAAGGAACCGCCTGGCCTCTCCGTGGGGCACACCACTGCTACAAAGTCATCCAGAGGGTTTCTGAGTCGGAGCCCCCGATCGCTCCAGGCACAGGCCTACAGAACAACAGGCGGAGAAAGAAATGTGAGGCTGTTGGACTGCGGGATCCATGGACCAGGGAAGAAAGCAGGACAACGAGAGCTTAAGGAACTTCTCCAAGATCACAGAGCTTGGAACTTGATGAACTCCCGACCGCCAGCCGGCTGGCTTCCTGGGTCACATTCCCCTTCCACCTCGAGGCTGGGGGTGCAGCAGACACTCATGTCATGATTGGGGGGAAGGCGGGATAAAGGGAGTCATCCAGGAGGCTTCCGTTAATTGCACTTCTCTGCAATGGGTCAGTGGCATTTAAGAGGTCACTTGGAGCTTGGTGCTCTCCTGCCCCACCTGCTTGTTCTGTGCGATGCCGACAGTGACTCTGGGGTCAGGGTTTGGGGAGTGGTCCCTGAGCCACGCAGAGGACACGGGAGGGGCAGAGCCAGGGTTTCCCTCCCACCCCACACAGGGTGGGGCGCTGGGGAGTGGGCTCAGGGTGGGAGGGGCGCCAGGCAACAGGGCGGGGTCTCTGACAGTGTGCCCACTCTGCAGGCTTCCTGGACTGGGTGCCCAAGAAGATGCAGCGTGTGGGCTGCGTGGAGCTGCTCAACACAGTGCAGAGGCGCGTCCAGCCACGGCTGCACGTCTTCGGCCACATCCATGAAGGTCAGCGGGGAGGGCAGGGGCCCAGCACCCAGGCCCTCTCTGTAAGCGCCTCACGTCCCTGGGGGCCCTCAGTGGGCTTGGAAGGCAAGCTGTCATCCCAGGAAGGTGCCCCGGACGAACCCACGGTCACACTCACACAGCAATGACGCAGCCTCCAAGGAGCAGATCACCTGCACAGGGGAGGGCAATGTCCCTGCTGGTTTACAGGGGGTCTGAGCAGGAGGGGAGGGGGATTCTGGCAAGTAGACACTGATGGGAAGAAAGTGCATGGCAGTGACAGTGATGGTGATTTTGTTGACCAAGATGTCAATATTGATGGTGATGATGGTGACAATGGTGGTGGTGGAAATTGTGGTGACAACGAGGACAGTGCTTGTGATGATGATGACCACGAGGAGCAGGAGGATGGCATCGATGGTGATGGTTGCGGTGGTTATGATGGTGATGATTATGACAACGGTGGTGGTGGGGAGGTGATGATGATAGCGGCAGTAATGATTGTGGTGCTGCTGACAGTTGTGCTAATGACCGTGACTCTTATGCAGATGCTGAGGATTATAGTGATCACGACGATGATGGTGATTATGATGATGAGTAGGCTGGTGACCGAGAATGATGATGAAATGCTACTGATAGTGGTGATCATCGCAGTTATGGGTATGATAGTGAGGATAATGATGGTGGTGGTGGTGAGTGAATGGTGGTGGTGATGAAAATGATGAGGGGGGTGGGGATAATGGTGATGATGATGGTGATGGTGGTGATGATGGTGATGAGGGTGATGAGGAGATGGATGCGATGATGGTCGGGAGGGTGGTGGCGACGGTGATGATTGTGAAGATGTTGATGGTGGTGGTAATGGTGATGATGATGGTGAGGGTGGTGATGATCATGGTGATGGCGATGATGGTGATGATGGTTAGGAGGGTGGTGGTGACGATGGTGATGAGGGCGATGGTGGTTTTGATGGTGATGATGATGATGCTGGCGATGGTGATGAGGATGCTGTGAGGATGGTCAGGAGGTTGGTGGTAACGGTGATGGTTGTGATAACAGCATGGTGGTGATGAGGAGAAGGAAGCGATAATGGTCGGGAGGGTGGTGGTGATGGGGATGGTTGTGACGATGTTGATGGTGGTGATGAGGAGGGGGATTGTGATGATGATTGGGAGGGTGGTGGTGGTAATGGTGAAGATGGCGATGATGGTTGTGATGATGTCGAGGGTGTTATGAGGAGGGTCAGGGGGGTGATGGTGACAGTGAGGGTGGTGATAATAGTGAGGGTGATGATGAGGAGGATGTGATGATGGTGATGGTTGTGATGATAGTGATGATGGTGAGGAGGAGGAGGATGCGATGATGGTGAGGAGGGGGGTGGTGATGGTGATGGTTGTGATGATAGTGACGGTGATGGTGATGATGGCGATGATGGATGTGATGGTTGTGATGATCATGAGGATGTTATGAGAATGGTCAGTAGGGCGGTGACGGTCATGGTGGTGATGATAGCGATGATGATGATGAATGAGGTGGTATGATGATGGTCAGGACGGGAGCGGTGACAGTGATGGTTGTGATGATAGTGGTGATGGTGAGAGGAGGAGGGAGGATGCGGTGATGGTCAGGAGGGGCTGGTGGCAGTGATGGTGGTAGTTGTGTTGTGGAGAAAAGCTCACGGAGGTGAGCTTTCAGGTGCTGGTCTCTGTAGATAGATTGCCATGTCAGTCGATCCGCCCTGTAGACTCAGGATGTAGAGTTGATCATGATTGTGTTAGTCTGATATTAGCCCATATGCCCGAAATCCATCCATAAAGTCTCCTTCCGACTCACGAAGTCACAGGCCAGTGGGTGTAGAGTCCCGGCACCGACAGGGGTCTCCCCATGGCTCCTCGCTTCCAGAGCTCAGGGTCCATCAACAGCATCCCATGGTGACAGAAGCAACTCAGCGCTGACAGAGGTCTCCATGTGGCTGCCCCAGCCTCAGAGGTCCGGCTCCATCAGGGCAAAGCCGTGTGGTCTCTCCACCGGCTACTCCAGCCTCCTGGACGCCACCATTCTGTGTTGCCTGTGATTCATCATCTCTGAGACTAACTCCCAACAACTGGGGAAGATAGCCTCTCATCTTCACGAGGGAAATATCGCGAGATTTCCCAGAAGTCTCAGAAGAAGGCCATGCCCACACAGAGGCCTCATTGGCTACTCAGTGGCTATCTCCAGATGAACAGGCTAGACTCCACCCCTACATCTCAATCATGAAATTAGCATAAGCACGTGACCGCCACAATGATTGTCTCTATTTTACAGATGAGGAAACGGAACTGGAAGCTTTCAGTAACTGACCCCAGACATATTCAGCTCACAGGGACTGAGTTTTCACCCCTCCCCACCTCCCAGGATTCCCCGACTCCCCAGCCCGCCACTGCTGTTGGTCTAGACCTGATGGTGTGCTTGCCTCCCCTCCAGGATATGGTGTCATGGCGGACGGGACGACCACCTATGTGAATGCATCTGTGTGCACTGTGAACTACCAGCCCGTGAACCCGCCCATTGTCATCGACCTCCCGACACCCCGGAACTCCTGACTGCTCCCCGCGGCCCAGCCCTGCCTGCCCATGCCAACGACACACATCTGGCCCACAGCACAGACCCCCTCACCCTTCCTGCTGCTCGGAACAGCCCGGCGGATCTGGCTGGCTATGGGGACGGGCTGAGGCCAAGCCCCCTGACTCTTCTGCCCCCTGTGCCCTGAAGCTGGACCTTTGCGGGGCCCCGCCCGGGTCACACACATCACCATTTTCTGCGTGGACCATAGAGGACTCCCACCCTGCCTGGAAGGTGGCGGGACCCTCACCCTTCCCTGCGGGACAGCCTTGTGGGTTCCGGAAGCCGCTGCCCTTGGACCACCTTCGCTGCGTTTGGAAAATTCTAACACGGAACCACCGTCTCACCAATGTCTGTGTGGCTGAAGCCCCAGGAGGGGTTTAGGAGTTAAGGGCCTGGGGGGTGGTTTGTAGTCTGTGCTCCTACTTTCCCCCCTCTCCTGGGCGGGAGGAGCTGTTAGGGACATCTCAGGAAGCCGGGCCACACCTGGCCGGGTCACCAGTGATTGGTCTCTTGTCTCCCCTCTCCTTCCTGGGTCCTTTTGGCCGACTGTAACAGTGGCCTGAGCACCCGGGTACTTCCTGGGGCCCACATGTGCAGACAGCTGGACAGAATGAGCGATAGGAGAGCCCGTTCAGGACTGGCTAAAGCCTCCGGGGTCTTGGCTCTGCGAGAGGCTGCACAGTTCTGGGGAACCCCATGTCAGGGCCAAGGGTGGGCATGGGGGAGGTCTGCAGACTCTGGCAGCCAGGCCACACGTGCACAGCTGCGTGCATGGGACACACGTGCGCCTTAATTAAACGGCAGATGCCCACGTCGGCAGAGGTTTCACTGGCCCCAAGTCCTTGCAGCCCCAGCATCAGGGGATACCGGGTGACGCAGAAGCCGGGCTCCCGCAGCCTCACCTGAACGGACAGCTCTGGCTTCCTGGCCTTTACATGAGGATGGGGCGGAGGTGGGTGTTGTGTCTCGGGGAGAGGGAACCGGAGGCGGAGTTAGGGAGCCAGGGTCCGGCCGGAGCAGGGCCAAGTTCTGTACTTAGAATGGTGACGTTCCGTTCAGCCCCTGGTTTTCCTTTTTCTGCCGAAGCGTTTGATTTAAACCCATCGCATTCCAATCCGGGCGAGGTACCTGCACTCCCGAATTGTGAACCTGAAAGGGACAGCTCACCGGCAGCACGCCAGCCCCAGCCTGGGAGCCAGCACGGAAAGTGCTGTTTGCAGGACTTCTGGCAGAGCAGGACTGCTCCCTGCAAGGTCAGCAGTTCCAAACCAGCAGTCGCTCCTCGGGAGAAAGTTCAGGTTTTCGACTCTCTGAAAGAGGAACCCACAGGGGCTGTTCTGGCCTGGGAGTCGGCGTCGACTCTGCGGTGGGGAGAGGTTTGGTTTTGCAGGGATCCTCTCCCTTCACGCTCACGGACTGCCCTGCACCGTGGGACTAAGTTGCCCATCAGAGGGGGAGGCGACAGAGGCCAGAGAGGGGAGAGACCTTGCCTTGGGACACATAGCACAAAAGGAGAGGAGCCAGGATTTGAACCGTGGCCTCTGGCTCTCGATTCTCCCTTGGACCCACCGCCCAAACTCCCTCGGGACGCCTCCCCCAGCCCACTCCAAGGGCTCTGTGTCTTCTGGGTCCGCCCAACCCTGCTTTGGCTCATTTCTCAGAGACCAGCCCTCGGGCCCCAGAGCCGCCCCACCTCTGAGGCCAGCACCCCGCCATCTGGGAGAACCCTCTTGGTGAGGGAGCCAGCTCGCTCCAGCCTCCCCCCCACAACTCCCCCCGTCTCCAGGCCCTGCTTGATCCAGGTCAGTGTTGGGAGGCGGGGGGCGGACCGTCTGGCTGAGGGGGTTCCTGGAATCGGGATGTTTACAGGGTCTCTCGGAAGCCCCTCAGACTCGGCCCCTGTGCGAGCACACGTCAGGCACATGCAACAACACCCGGCCCGCTGAACGTCGCCATCTCTGGATTTCTATGAGTGGGGGTGGGGACCGAGAACTATGCGCTTCAGAAAAGGCAAGATGGGTGAAAAAAGAGGACATTTTCCTAAGGACTCTTCAGAATATGGTGTATTTTTATGTGGAGAAGAAAATCTACGGAGGCAGCTGTTCCTTTAAGGGAAAGGCGCGTCAGAGTCCTTGAGGGACGACGGGCGGACAGCACCCCGCTTCTCAGTCCGTTTGGCATAACTTGTTCGTGGCTGTAATTTTCTTTTCGTCAAGCATGTGAGACAATAAAGTCTTTATAAGAAGAGGAGCGAGTCCGGCTGTCGCCTCTTCCTGGGCTGGATCTAGGTGTTGGGGAACCTGGAGGGTGGCGGGGAAAGGGGCGTCCTCCCCGGGGGTCGTGAATCCTGGAGCTTTGCTCTCAGCCCGGTGACCTGCTTCTGAAAGAGAGGCCGGGCAGCTGTGGCTGACAGCGCCGGGCACAGTTCCCCTCAGACACGTGGGGTCCCCTCGGGTCCCACTGGGCAGCAGCTGGCTTCCCGTGAGAGGCTGCCATTTCCCAATGGGTCAGCTTTCCACATAGAGTGGCCCTGGGTCACAGAGTGGGTCGTGGCCTCCGTGGCGGCTGAGTGCCAGGACTTTCTTCCTCCGCACTGACAGAGGGCCTCAAACTGCCAGTGTTGTGGTTAGCGGCCAGGCTCTGAGCCCTGTCTGCCACGAGGGTTCCCGTGTCCACCTCAGGAAATGGCGTGAGCGGCCTGTGGACACGCACCTGGAGCTGTAGAGCTATGGTTCAATTGTCTGACCGCCCCACGCAGCACCTGCACCCTGGTGGTTGTGGGCTGGGCCTAGGGGAGTTGGCCTAGGCCCGCTTGCTGAAGGATGCCAGGCCCAGGAGCCTAGCTGAGTCACCTGCACCATCCCAGGTGGGCTCTTCCAGGTAGCCCCTGCAGCCGGCCCGTCCCAGGAGCGAGTCCAGTCTGGCGTGTGAGCCATCAGCACTCCTGCTGCCAGCCGGCTGGTGGTGCGGGGCTGGCTGGTCACCCAGCATGGACGGGGCAGGAGGTAGCTGACGCAGCTCAGAGGGGCAAAGCCTGGAGCAGTTCACTCTGCAGGGGCCTCTCTGGCCCTGTGTTGATCTCTCAAGCCTTTCCCTCCACTGCAGTGCCCTCCGCTGGGCTGGCCTTTGCTGTGTCCCCTGCCAGGCCTGTGCTCTTGCCAATCCTCTGCCTGCAGGACTCTGCTCAGCTGTCTGCAGGGATGGCGCCCGCCTGGGCCTTCCTCTCCAATCAGCTGCCTCCTCGGGGACCCGCAGCTGACCTGGTCCCTCCTCCCACCCCGACCCGCCACTCCAGAGCCTGTGAAGCCCATTGTCCTCTAGACGATCCCAACTGCCCCAGAGGGTTTCCCAGCTGCCCTCTTACCGGAGCAGACTTTTCCCACAGGCTGGCTGGCAGGTTTGAGTGGCCAGCCTTTCAGCTAACAGCTGGACATTTAAGGACGGTGCCACAGGACGCCGATATTTTGTTGTCTGTGCACACAAACACACATGCATGCCCACATATGACACACATACAGTACACCCATACATACGAACACATGCACACATATTATGCCGTCTTAGTGAATGTTCTGTAGTTGGCTTAGCTAGTTTCTAATATCCGTTGTCATGGTTACTCACAAACTCACAGACAAAACCCATGCTGTGAGCGTTTACTGAGAACGTGCACAGGTGAGAAGCGCTCAGGGGAGCTGTTTACTGGGACCTGTAAGGAAGCCTCAGGTCTGTTGATGGCTGAGGACGGATGCCCACGGGGACAGACCACTTTGCTCGACGCCTCAGTCTGAAGTCATCCCTGGGTCAGCAAACCCAGTTCCCCGACTGAAGTGCCCAGAGGCACCCCCTCCAGGAAGCCTCAGCCTGCAGGTGCTCAGTTCCACTTCCGTGCGTCAGCAGGTCCAGCTCCCCCAATGAAGTGCCTGGAGACCCCCCTTACTCCACAAGCCAACTTCCTGCACACGGTCCCTCAGCTTGAACTGCTCTGTTGGGTTGGGAAGCCCCTCACTCTGTGCCCTGCTCTGGCTCCTGGTCCTGCTGCTGCTCCTCTGCTGGTCCAGCTGTCATCTGGGTCCAGGAGGGTCACTGTGTAGGGATCTCGGGTGCAGAGAACTTGCTCCACTCCTGGCTCTTGCTGGTCATGGGATCTCCCCCTGCTGCACAGAGGACTCCTTTTATACCCAGCAGGATGGTACTGCAGGGAGTCCAGGTCACAAGCACTCCCAGGTGAATCCTATCAGCATCTTCTCCCACCTTCTTCCCAGACCCGTGCAGGAAAAGGTCGGTGGGCGGCGTTTGAGGGTTCATCTAGAAGAGCCATGTTAAATAATTCACTCCTCCTGCACACACACACACACACACACACACACACACACACAGAACACATACAGATGCACACATACAAATACAGATCCACAGGTACATACATACACGTATACACAAAGATACATGAATACATATCTGTACATACACATAGAAACAGATCCACAGGTAACACACACAAACACGTACACATATATACACAGCTATACACATGGATACACAAATGCAGGTACATACCCCCACACACATTCGACAGATCAGTTGCTGCCCAGCCGACTCCTGCTTCTGGAGACCCCGTCTGCGCCCCTGGGTTTTGGAGACTGTGACTGTTGGGAACACGGTGGCCAGTCCTTTCTTCAGCATTGCCTCTGGGCAGGCTTAAACTACTACCCGTCCCTTGAGGAGTTGAGCTACTAGGTTGCTGAGGACTCCCGCTGTGTCCACACCAAGGTGGTCTGGAATGCCCCTGTCATCCTTGTTTGTCAAGAAGTGCCAGTGCCTCTGGGCAGAGCCCCTCTCTGTAATCCTCAGCAGACCTCCAAACACAGGCGGGTGCTCAGAAAGCAGGGCTTCCACAAAGAGCCGGTGACTATTGGCTGGAAAAGGTCCCGGGTTCAAACCCGAGTGAACCAACAACAATGATCGTGCCCAAGTCACTGGTCCACCTCTCCTTCCTCTTCAGAATGCAGTAGTAATTTTACCAGGTGTGTAAAAAAAGTGGGGTTTTCCAAATGGTGCAGCCCTTCCCGTGGGGGCAGTGCTAGCATGGATGCCCAAGTGTGGCTCCCCATGGCCCTGGGGGAAGCCCAGGGTTAAGAAGGTCGATCTTAGCATCTCGCATCCTAGAGGAAAAGCCAGCACCGCGTGGTGGAAGACCCCCATCCTTCCTTGCTTAGAGGTGTCTTGTTGAGCCCATCCGGCTTCAACCAGGGGAGAGGAGGGCCAGGACCGACCAGGCGGCCCAGACCCAAATCACACCCACTGCCGCCAAGTGGATTCCAACTCACCATGACCTTTGAGCGCCCAGTAGGACTGCGTTCATGGGATCTCTAGCAGAAGCAGCCAGCTTCTGATTCAGACATCACGGGTTCAATAGCAAGGATTATTAATTATTAAAATAAGGCTATAGAGAGCACGAGAGAGAAATATTAAGAGTCAGACACATTTCACGGTAGCGTGCTCACCTCCGTCAGTTGGGTGGTTCATGTGGAGAGAGAGAGTGGGGGAAGGGATCATATCATGAGGGAGAGGGGCCTGAGAGCGTCCGGCGCTGAAGGGCAGGAGAGAGGGCCTCTATCTTATGTCCAATCCTTATGCCTTCTGGAGCCATGCCAGACCCCCAATTACAGGTCAGGACATACGCCACAGGAAGGGGTTGTGCCATATGCACATGTTATAGGAAAGGGAGGTATGGGGTCCCATGTGACAAGACCAGACCCCAGACTCCTGGATGTGACTAAACAGGTTAGACTAGAGATCATTAACAACAGCATGTGAAGCCGCCCACAGGCTTCAAGGGCAGGGAACCCTCATCCTCACAGCAGGGGAGTCAGCTCTATTGTGACACACAAAGGCCTCAGATCACTGGGAGCTTCAGGCAGAAGAGTTAAGTTTAAATAGTTGGCTTAATCTTTCGGAGTATATGATTGTGGTAAAGTCCTGCCTTCATCCCACAGACCTCCAAGGCTCCTATCCTCAGAAGCTGACTGCTACACCTTTCTCTTGCAGAGCCGCAGCGGGGTCACCTGGGACCCATGGTCAAAGCACAGGAGCCCTGAAACAAGGGGTGATTGGGAGGCTGGAAAGAGACCGTTGGTTCCTCCCACGTCTCAAAGAAAGTCTTTCTTCACTTCCTCCAGCAGCTGTTAACTAGGGAGAGCTGTCACTGTGATGGGAGCAGCGCTCCCCTGAAAGATGCTCTCCATACAGCCTTTATATTCTAGCTGGCGCTTAAGAGAAGCAAATATGTGAGTCAGTGCAAACCACTCCACTTGGCAGAGGGCTCTCTGCTCGGTCAGTGCAAACTTTTTCCCCCTGGAGGTGCAGGCTGCACCTGGGTTCATCTGGGTTCATCCATGGCCTGTGATGCAAAACAGAAACGCCACGGACCCGGATTATGAACCGGTTCGATATCCGGTAAGGGAAAATCATTTTACAGGTCATTATAGGGCAGGTCAACGTCCTGCCAGAAAGTTCAGTCTTCCTCTTAGGAAAAAACAAGGGCGGCAAGCCCGTAGCCTAGTTCCCAAAGCTCTTGGTCAGCACAGTCAGAAACAACGCCGGCCCAATTAAAGATGGTGGCTGCAGCCGATGGCGCTCGCTGAATGTGTAGCCCCAAGCCTGCTGATGACCCGGTCTCCTGTTGACCTCCTACAGGGGCTCAGGGGCTCCCCGCTGAGTGTCCCCAACTGGCTGTTCTGCTTTCCTCCACAATGTAAAGCTTCAGGTGCCTTCTGAATTTTGCTTCCTTGGTCATAAGGTTTACATCAGCTCAAACCCCTGAGTGCAAGGGGCCTGGTAACTGGAAATAGCTGCCGCCATCTTCCGGGCTTCATCACATCTCCTCCTGCCTAGGAGGCCTCTGGTGGGAGCCGAGGCCAAGGGTTTTGGTGGGAAGTCAGTCTCTTGGCTTATGTGACCAGCACAGCCTCACAGAGCTTCTTGCTTGGGAAGCAGTGGGGTCCGTCACTGCAGGTTTCATGCCCTGTGGCTGCCGTCTTGGAGCTCTTCAGGATGATACCTTTGGATCCAGGTGTTGTGAGGAAGCCTGATGGGTTTGCTTTAGGGGCCTGGAGCCTTGGCACATAGGTGGGCCCTGCCTCCTGCCACTGGCCTGCCTCTCTGAGACAGATCCCCCAACATCTCCCAGCCCATCTGGATGAGCAGAACACTGTGACCACCCCACCTCTCTAGTCAGAAATCAGGGCACTGCTTGAAAGATATCTTTGGGTTGGGGCTCTTTGATACCTGCCATGAACTGTGGCTGATCCAGAGGAGAAGTCGCCCCCCAAAACAGCTCTAATGCAGGTCTGGGTTGGGCTGCAATAGCCCTACTGCTCGAACCATCTGGCCCAGAAGCATCCTGGAGTTACTGGAGGTGCCGGATGGCTGTGTGTGTGAGTCCGGGTACACTCAAGAACCCGATTCACAGAGACACTGGAAAGAGCTTTATAGACAAGAACAATTGAATACCAAGAAAGAATTTCAGCCCAGTCCAGATAAAATCCCCAAGTCCCATATTAGACCATATGTCCGATGCCAATCTATAAAGTCCTCTTAGATTCACAAAACGCATGCAATGATACCAAATGCAGGAAAATCTCAGGCCAGTGGGTGCAAAGTCTTGTGGATCTGGAGGTGGTGGAAGCAGCTGAGTGCTGGCAGGGGTCTCCACGTGGATCCTCCAGTTTCCCAGGCACAGAGTCAATCAGCATACTGACATGCATCTTGTCAGAAGAGTGTCTCAGGGAGTGAGTGGAAGGAGAGTGTATCTTCCGCTTCCAAGGAGGAAATCCAGGAATTCCCAGACTCCTTGGGAAGAGGCGAGACCCACACAGAGGCCTCATTGACTCTGACCCAATTGTCAGACTAGACTCCACCCCTTCATTCTTAATCCTCTCAAGCCCCAGTTGACACCAGCTTATTTAACTGCCACCCCTTGAAAGGGCCTGACAGGAGTCACCGTGCATGATGTTGCCCATACGGATTGTATGAGTATGGGTCAACTAGAGAAGCAAAGTCATTGACACTCACCTGTGTGCCAGAGAGAGCTTTTAATCAAAGAGCAATTGCACATTAAGAAATCATCCCAGCCCAGATAAAGTCCATAAATCCAATATTAGCCCATATGTCCAATGCCAGCCTATAAGTTCCTCTTAAGACTCATGAAACACATACAATGATACTGAATGCAGGAGGAGCACAGGCCTGTGGGTGGAAAGTCTTGTGGGTCCAGTGGCGGTGGAAGCTTTTCAGTGCTGGCGTGGGTCTCCGTGTGACTTCTCCAGGTCCAGGGCTCTGGCTGCCATCAGCGTGGCTCCATGTCGCTCGTCAACAGAAAAGTATAGCAGAGAAAGTGTGTGTCCTGCCTCCAGGGAGGAAGGCAGGAGTTCCCAGAATCCTTCGGAGAAGGCCAAGCCCACGCAGAGGCACCCTTGGCTATGACCTGATGAACCGGCTAGACTCCACCCCTTCACTCAGATGATGGAACTGCTACGCAGATCCAGGACATTCAGGACACAGCTCCTGGCATGCCCGGCATGGCACACTTACCATATTTGTCAGATCAGAAGACGCACTCCCCCCTGCCCCCAAAGTGGGGGAAAAAACGAGGGTGCGTCTTATGGTCCAAAGGTGTGGTGAGAACATTTGTTTATGATCCCATGTACCCGCTTACTGGCAGCTGCTGTTTGCACGCTATGGATGGCTGTGTGTTGGGGGGAAGTCCCGCCTCCTGGAGTCTCCAGGTCAGTCAGGTCACATGATCCGCACAGCCCATCCCTCTAAGTCTTTCCTCATTTGTTTATGAAAATGATGATGGTTCTTAACACCACTGTTGAGTTTATGCTGTTAAATATTACCGTACTTTGCTTTATTTTAATAAGTATTTTCGTATACTGGTCCTATTTGGTTCAGAATTTTTTCCCCTTGTTTCCCTACTCTAAAAACTGCATGCATCTTATGGTCGGGTGCCCCAGAGCAATTGATCCAGCATGGAATGGTAGCAGTGCACTTCGGATGGGGCACAAGGTAGCTCTTGGAACTTACCAGCAACCAGAAGCAAAGCCCGAACGCAGGCTGCATGGGGAGAGTGGGGGAGCAGTGTGCCATTCTTGAAGGAGACCACGCAGCCCCCTTGGACCAGGTGGACACACCTGCGCGCGTCTGACACCATCCCAGATCTCAGCTTACCTTGCTAGCGTCTCTTCAGTCCACACCACCCTCCCAGGTTTCCAGCCCAGGGTCTGCTGACACGAGCACCCTTAGACCATTGCACTGGACCGAAGAGTCCATGGCCCAGCAGAGGGCGCGATAGCCCCAGGCTCTGTCACCTCACGGACCACCCAAGACACTCCTGAGCAGACAGCGCAGCAGGGAGACCTCGTGAAGGTGCAGCTGTCCTGGTGCAGCAGGAGGGGACACTTGCAAGGACAGAGCTCTCCCCTCCAGGATTCGGGACACACCTGGGCGTTCGCATCCACCTCTGCATCTTTCCGCAACATTTCCCACGGGGGTTCTCCTGACGAAGTGCAAGTTCTCCCGGGTTCCACAGTGATTGCTCAGAAGGCATCTGTAAGCAAATTTGTCTTGGCCTTTCTCAGCCACGCATTTCATGACTGCACTACTTATGTCGCTGCGGACTTACAGGAATTCATTTTATCCTCTGGGTCCTAATCTAACACTATTTGCTGTTTTATTTTGTGACTCAAATTGCTTCAACCCGGGCCATGGAAGCTTCATTCAAGTTGGCTCCCCAGGCCTTTTGACGTATCGTCATCTTTCCCGTCTGTTGGTTTCTTCCTTACACGTTGGCACCGTTCGGGGCTCTGAGCTCCTGATTTTTTCTTGTCCCATTTCCGGAATCTCTGTCGTTTCTCCAGAGAGCCCTCAAAACCCAAGTTCACCGTGATCCAGTTGATACTGACAGCAACCCTGGAGGAGAGGGTGGCATGACCCCCGTGGGTTTGGGAGGCTGTAATTCTTTACCGGAGCAGGACACTGGATCTTTCTCCCTCTGAGTGGCTGGTGGGTTGGAACTGCTGACCTTGTGGTTGGGGACCCAACTCGTGACCCACTCACACCGCCACCAAGGCTCCCCTCAGAGGGCCTTAGCTCTCTCACGCCAATTGAGTGGGTTTCGACTCGGTCACGACCTTGTCTGATAAGACAACTGTGCCCCGTGGATTGATGAGACTGAACTCTGTATGGGAGTAGAAAGCCTCATCTTTGTCCCACGGAGCAACTGGTAGTTTCAAACCGCTGACCTTGCCGTGAGCAAGCCATCCCTTCGCCCACTGCACCGGTGCTTCGCCTAGCTCCTGTAAGGTCTTAGTATACTATTTCAGCATCACTCAGTGAACTGCCAGGAGGTATATACAGTATACATATGTGTATCCATTTCTGCACACATATCTACCTTTATGATATCTACCTATATCTACTTTTCTGTATTATCTAATGATTTATCTCCTGTCATTTAGCTATCTATATGCAAGCTTGTCGACCTAATTAATCCCTCCATGCAATATCATCATGATTTGCCCGCCTGGCTATCTAAGAGAGCTACCTACTCACCTATCTTACCTATCCATCTGCCCCCACTGGCCTGTGACTTTGTGAGTCGGAAGGAGACGTTAGAGACTGGTACTGAGCAGAGGGGCTAATATTGGATTTATGACTTCGAACTGGACTGGGCTGGGTGGGATGTTTTCTTAATGTCCTATTCCTCCAGTATATAAACCGGACCCTCAGGTCTGTATGTGTGTCTCTGGCTCTGTTTCTCTCGTCTACCCAGACGGACACAGAAGTTGATCCTGCAGTTCTCTTTTCCCCGCCCTTCCCGGCTAGGTCAGGTCTTAGGTTTGTAATGCAGCTAGATTCTTTGTCTCACTTTCTGTTCTCTCCTGGAAGCCCATGTCAATGTGTGTGTGTGGGGGTGGGTGGGTGGGGGTGGGGTGCATGCGCGTGCAACATTTTATGGTGAATTGGCTGGAGGTTTACAGAGCAAATCAATTTTCAGGTCAATAATTCATACACATCTTAATCCATATCATTGATTCCGTTCCTTCCAAGGCACCATGGCTTATCCTACTTCCTCCCTGTTTGCTATTGCTCCCCTCCCCCTTCTTCCTTTCCTCTGATTAACATTCCCGCCTCCTTTCCTCACAGCATATGGATATCTGTTATCCTTGGGAATGGTGCGGTTTTGATCTGAAATGGCTGCTGATTCTTACACGCGTGTGTCTCCCTCGGGTTATTGTTCCCTGGACAGACCTAATGTTTGGTTATGTCAAGTCAATGGTACTGGATGTGGTTCTAGACCTGAAGGAGGGCTAGCAGCCATAGACTCAGGGGTCCCCCAGTCTCTGTCCAACCAGTGAGCTTGGTCTCCGTTATGATTTTCAGGCTTGTTTGACATGTGTCCCCTCCTTGTCCCAGGACAATTGATGGGATCCCGCTCAGAGCAGTTGGTAGTGGTGGCAGGGAACCATCTAGTCCTTCTGGATTCACGGTTGGAGAATCCAGACGTTGGCATGTTCCATGAGTCCACTGGACTGGCTAATTGTTCCCATGAATCTTCAGCTTTCTTCACTCTTCTTTCAGACAGAGTGAGTCCATTGCACCATAGATGACTGCTCACAAAGAACCCAGGCTATTCCGGTTGGCTGCTTCAGATCCGTGCGGTGGTTCATGCTATGTTAGCTTGACTAAGCTCTGATTCTCTGTGCTTCTACCGACATGATGCAATCAACTTCCCACTTGTGATCCTATGTGTGCATCCCCTCAGTTGAAAGGGGATTGCCTAGGGTGTGGCCAGCCTCCAGTATATAAATGGATGTCTTAGCAAAGTGCTCTCTCTCTCTCAACCCCGCATGCTTCATATCATCTGATCTCCAGGTCTTCGGAGGTATATCTGAGGATCTCCAGCGTGCCACCTCACCTGCGGATTGTGGGTTTGAGTCACCGTGGAGCTGTCTGGAGTTCGAGCCCACCTGGAAGCAGTAGGTTTATCAATCCTGTGAACCAGGGGAGGCTGAACTGCTGGCCCCATGGGTTTGGCATGATCAGCAGCCATAAGTGGGTGCAGCATTTCTCTCAACACGCATGCTGGGCCTTCCAAAATTTTGTGGGAAAATGGAATTACGTTTTAACTTCCTTGCATTTTCATTTCCTTTCCCTACAGAATGTCAAAGCCCCTGATATACATAATGTATATGGACAAATGACAAGAGCGCTGGTTGGGGTTCCAGTCCAGTTCATCTATGTTGTTCTTGGGGGCTGTTGAATACGCTGTGGCTCAGGGCAGCCTGATGTGCAATAGAATGGATACCCTGCCCGGCCCAATGCCATCTCCACGGTGGGTCTTATGTGTGACCCCATCGATGCAGCCACCGTGCCAACCCCCCTTTTCAAAGGCCTTCCTCTCTTTCACTGCCCCACTGCTTTGCCAAGCATGACTCCCTCTCCAGGGACCGGTCCAAAGTTTATCACCCAACTGGTTTATTCCAGAAGACCAGACATTTACACATGTCTTTCTGGTCAGGGGATGACTGCAGTGAAGTTCTCTCAGTGGAACACTTACTCTAATCTTGTTATGGTCCCTTAGCAATGACACTTTGTGTATCATGGGGGAAAATAGCCCATTCTGAGTACGTTAGTCTGGGTAGACTAGAGAAACAAATTCATAAACATGCATATGGATATAATGAAAAGGTTTATATACAAGAGGAATGGCGCATTGAGAAAGCATCCCAGCCCAGTCCAGTCCAAGGTCACAAGTCTGATATTAGTCCATATGTCTGATACCTGTCTATAAAGTCTCCTTCTGACTTACGAAGCATGTGCAATGACAACAGGACAATCACAGGCCAGTGGGTGCAGAGTTTTATGTAGAAGCATCTCGGCACTGGCAGGAGTCTCCACGTGGCTTCTCCAGCCCCAGAGGTTTGGCTCCATCAGGGCAAAAGCCTATGTGGCTTCTCTGGCTTCTCCATTCTCCAGGAATCAAGCTCTATCAGCATGCTGTCATCTCATCCTGTCAGTAGTTCATCTCTCGGAGACTGAGTCAAGCCTCTCTGCTCCAATTGGGAAATACCCTGAGACTTCCCAGAATCCCCAGGAGAAAGCCATAACCACACAGAGGTCTCCTTGGCTATCTCCAGCTTGACAGGCTAGACTCCACTCCTACACTCCCAATCCTGACATTGACACACGAGTACATGACTGCCACATTGAGGACAGGGTGAATGCAAAATTTTAACAAAACCCCAATAGAATCTGAATTGGCTGAGAAGTGAAACTCTCTTTTGATGCAGATTGGCTTCCCTACACAGAAAGTCCCCAACAAAAACAAACAGGCTTCCTTTAAATGGAGGCAAACAATGGAACGAAACTCGGGAGTGTGCCTCTTGAAATGTCGAAGCCGTGTGGCGAGTTTACAGAAGGCTGTCGCCGAACAAGGCATCAGCTTCTTTTAGCTGGATCGAGAGTTTTAAGGATGGTCAGGAAGACATCAAAGATGGATTACGAAAGGGGAAATTGATCCATCTTGACGCATGAAGAAACTTCGGATGAAGGTGGGACCTTGCACGGTCCCGCATTTTCAATTTTAGGTGAACGTCTTGGGCTGGGCCAGGGCTTGACTAGGCTGGAGCCAGCCGCATTGGTTGAAGATCAGTTAGTTCACAGAGCCCAGCCTTCCCTCGGGCGGCCAGCAAGGTCGAAGCTGAAGCAGAAGCCGTGGAATGAACGAATCGCCCTCAGGCACCAGCCCTGGGTTCCCCAGTGGGATTCTGAGAGCAAAGGTCCATCCGTGCGGTAGTTCCTGAGGGGATCTCCTGGCCCGGTTAGCTTCAAGGCAGCAGTGTCAGCTCAGAAGGCTATCCCAGCGACTGACATTGGGGCTTCCAGAGGGGCGACCTTTAAACAATTCCTCCCATGTGTTTGAAATGAACTAGTAGATCATTCACAAATCCAAGCCCGCTTCAGTAGTTCAGTTACACTTCCCCCCCTCCCAGTCAGACCAGTGTTTAGATCTGGAGGTAAGTAACCAGGACGGCTCTTAGGGCCATGAGCTCTCTTTCTTCCCCTCTCACCCCCGGTTTTAACTCTTTTTATTTTGGTTTTTACAGGAAAACGTTTTGTTGGTATCATCTTGATAGATTTTCTCAAGACACAGCATGATCGTAGGACCTTATCATAAATAAGTCTGACGAAGGAAAACAGTTAGGGAAGTACCGAAGGAGTTTTCTTCCCATCATGAAAATGCACGGTGTGTGTGTGTGTGTGTGTGTGTGTGTGTGTGTGTGCCAGGATTTTACAGATAAAGATCACGCCATCTGTAAATAGGGTTCTACTTCTCCCTTTCCAGTCTGGATCTTTGATTTCCGCTTCATTGTGTCTGATTGCTCTGGCTAAGCCCTCCTGTGCGATGGGGGAGAGACGTGTGCTGGCCGCGCTTCTGTCTTAGGGCCAAGCGGGTGCTTCACCACCACCGAGCGTGGGAGGAGCTTCGAGCTGATCTGGGGCGTCCTTTGTCACCTTGTTGGTCATCCCCGTTCTGTTCCCATTTGGTGGAGGGTTTTCTTGATCAGGGAAGAGTGCTTGCTTTTGCCAAGGGCTGTGTCTGTCGGTCCAGATGCTGCTGCTGCCTCAGGAGGTGTTGCGGCCTCCCGTTCTTGGTGTAAATCCCGCCTGGCCCTGGGAAAGAATCCCTTTTCTAGACTGCGGATTCAGTTTAAGATTCGAAGCGTTCTGCCGTGAACCAGGTCGTGGGGGGATTAGAATCCGTCAGCTGCTCTTGGGAGAGAGAGAGAGGTCTGTCGGTCAGCTTCTGCACAGTCACTGCCTCGGAGACCTGGGGGCAGCTGCGCTCGGTCCCTGTGGAGTGGCTCGGAGTGGGCATGGCTGTGGTGGCGGCGGTGAGTGGACTTGGTGTACGAGCGCTTTGTGGAGGGCGTTTACCACCAGATCCCTGAGGGCAGGGCTGGGATTCAGCTGGTTTTTCTTGGTTCGGCAGAACTGATAATCTATTTTTGTGTGTGGTTTCAATTTTTTCCCCAATGATTTTATTGGGGGCTTTTACGGCTCTTATAACATTTGATACATCATTTCTATCAAGCACATTTGTACATGTTGTCAGCTTCATCTCCAAATATTTTCTACTTGAGCCCTTGGTTTAAGCTCCTCTTTACCCCTTCTTTTTTTATAGAAACCATTTTATTGGGGGTTCTTACAATTGACAACCTAATTTTTTGTCCAGTTCGGTGAACCAGCCGTTACACTCCTTGCTCTGCTAGAATGTTCATCTGCGCAACAGTGTATCCCGGGCGTCAGTAGTGATGTCCATTCCGTCCACAAGGATCAAAAATTAAGACAGAACTGTGCTTTTCATCAAAGCAAAGGCTAGTGCTAGGGAGAATGTCCGTCAGGAAGCAATATGGAACTATCTTTATCACTTGTATAGCTTTTCTGTTATTCAATATTGATCAATGTATTAAAACTCTTATAATCTAGTTTTGTGTACCTCTTTTATTACTTAGAGAGTAACTGTGTGAAGTAATATATTACCTTTTGGCAGATGGTGTTATATATCTATAGATGTAGGTACGGATAGACCTAATGGTTATTAGGGCAGTGTGAAGCTCATTGAACCCTACCACTTCCTAAGGGGTGGGGTAGTGGTCAGGAGTGGCCCTTGCTGGAGGTCTTTGGGTTTGGGGTCCGGGCAATGCTGCACTCCCCCCAGGGCTGAGTTAGAGACAGTGCATCTCAGCTTCCTGGCACGGAGCAGGCAGCACTCGAGAGAGAAGACCTCGGAGGCACCGCTCAGGCTACGGAAGTCTGACCTTGAGGCCACCTTGTTGCACCACATGCAACCCAGCACCTGTGGGGTCCAGCCACAGAGGGACCCCTGTACCACCTTGCTCCCCAACTGCCCCTCCTCACACACACACACACACACACACACACACACACACACACACACAGTGTGTGAAGCCCAGCCAGCACGTGAACACCTACTGTGCGCCAGCCTGGGGGTCCACGTCCTCGCATGTCGGGTGAGTCCCACTGTAGTTCTGCATGGGTCTGCTGGGGAAGGGGTGACCAAGGAGAGGGGGCTGACTCAAAGCAGGGGCACCCACCTCCCACCTCCGCCCAGTCGTAGGAGCGCTCCCCGAGCCAATGCCTCCAAGCCGGGCTCTGGG
Organism: Nesogale talazaci; assembly: GCA_004026705.1. Taxonomy (NCBI): domain Eukaryota; kingdom Metazoa; phylum Chordata; class Mammalia; order Afrosoricida; family Tenrecidae; genus Nesogale; species Nesogale talazaci. The sequence goes on along the minus strand of PVJH01010238.1, from coordinate 1,482 downwards.
GGAGGCTGCCTTGCACAGGGAGGGCCAGGAGGCAGCCAGGCCAGGATGATCAAGGCCAGGCTGCCGGCACTGGCACCCACCGGCACCGGTGCAAGTCTGCCTGCACAAACCTGCCCCTTCTCACTGGGTTCATGCTGGCCCCACCTCCCTTTCATGTCCACAAATGAAGCCTGTCGCCCCAGAGAATCTGACACCTGCCAGCCCAGGTTCTGCAGCATAGCAGAATGGGGGGCCATGTGCAGCATGGCTATGCTCCCTCAGCCCTGACTCAGGGCTCTGGAGCACCCCATGGAGCAGGCATCCTCTCCCTCAGCCTCTCGGGGTCCTCACTATTGGGGAACCCCGGGCATCCTGCCCTGGGCACACGAGGTCCCAGCAAGCGGGAGTTGCCTTCTCCCTCTTCCCAGACTGCCTTCATCCACTCTCACGGGCTTCCGTCCTCCTTGGCGCCAGCCCCCACCCAGGGTGTCCCTCTCTAACAGGGGTGGAAGCTCCACCTGACCAGGAGACTGTGGGTGGAGGGGGTGGGCTGGACAGGGGCAGCACCCCATGGGCATCCTCTCCGCCTTTCTGAGAAATCTGCTCTGTGGGCACAGGGGAGGGGAGGGGCTTGGGCCCAGCAGCGCAGCCACAATAGGATGGTGGCTGAGGTGGGAGGGGACTTGAGTGGCCAGGGGTCTGCGTCCTGTCCTCCCCTCCACCAGTCTCAGGGGCTGCTCTTCCACTATCCCCCCCCCCCAGCCCCTTTTGGAAGCTTCCAGAAGGCAGCACCCTGCCCTCCTCTCAGCTGCTTCCCATGGTGGGGAAAAGTGAGGGACCATCAATCTTCTGCAACCTGTCACCCCAGTTCTTCTCCTTTAGGTCCTTTAGGGACCTCAGTAGTGTGACAGGGACACAGGTGGGCCCGGGATAGAGGCGGCAGGCGGGCGGAGGGCCACGGCGCACGGGACTTCGGGGGGCCCCGGGTCTTGAGTGGCACAGCTGCAAGAACTCGCATTTTTATTTGCTAGGACTCAGGTGTGGGGACCGTGTGGCGGGCAGCCTGCCCCGAACGCCGGCCGGGTGGTGGAGCCCGAGACCCTGAGCCCGGGCCAGCGGTCCGTAGGGTGACTTGGAATTGGGCTTTGCTTCTGTAGTCGCTTTGGGAACTCACCGGCTCCCCCTCTCCCCGTCATAGCTTCTCTGGGTCTTTGGGAGAGGGGGAGTCTGGCCTGGCATCATCCCTGCCCCCCCGCCCCCCTATCCCACCCCCACCGTCCGTCTGTATGGGGCACAGCGGCTGGTCCTACTGGAGAAACGCTCGCAGGAAGTCATTGTAGGATATTTTGGAAGAGAGCGTCTTGTCGTAATATTCCAGGATGTGGAAGAACTCTTCCTCGGAGAGGTTGATACTGTATTGCCTCAGGACCTGGGAGGGGAAGGAGTGGTCAGGAGGGGGGCAGCGGGGGTGGGTTCCTGGGGGGCTGTGCTACCACTGTGACC
>PVJH01010237.1:52844-74872 GCA_004026705.1 Nesogale talazaci | reverse complement strand
GTGTAACCAGCTACGCCCCAGGGCTCTGGTTAACTCACCTCCACCCAGGGCCCAGCCAAGTGGAGCTCCTGGCATCCAGGAGTGAATGCTGACAGAGACTCCATAATCCTGAGAGAGGAGGGTCTGGTCTCTCCCTGGGCCCCTTTCCTCCTTCTGTCCCAGCTGAGCTGTCCTCAGGTGCCCAGGAGGGCCCCTACCTCCTACCAATTCCATAGCTTCTCCAGGAATTGTGGATTAGATTTAGGATCGATTGTTACTAAATAAGCCCTACCCGGATATGGATACAGGGCTCCCCTTCTTCCCCCCACACCTGCCCCACCTATTGCCTATTCTGGTCTCTCCCTCACACTTCACTTTCAAAATAAAGATTGAAGTGAAAATATATTCTGAGACTCCGTCCTTCTGTCATGCTAATTATTAACTCAGGGCAAAATTCCAATACTGTTTTCCCAGAGAAGAAAAAGAAACTTTAACACTCTCTGTGGGGGCCATGGTTGTGAGAGAGCCAAACCCAGGGGTGGTGGTGATCAAGGGCCGGTGGGCGGAGTCCGAGCTGGCTCAAAGCGACCCTGTGCAGACCCCAAGGTAAAAGCACCTGGTCCGGTCCAGTCCTCACACCTGTGGCTATGCCTCAGCCCATTGCTGCAGCTACCGTGTCAGTCCCTCTCATTGAGGGCCTTTCTTTTTTCTTGCTGACAGTCAGTCTACTTTACCAAGCATATGTCCAAGCTCCGGGCTTGGTCTCTCTTGACAAGTCCAAGGTAAGTTAAATGAAGTCCCGCCACCCTGGCCTCCAAGGGACATTCTGGTTGTATTGCTTCCAAGACAGATTTGTTGGTTCTTTTTTTTATTATTATTATTTTTTATTTTTTGGGGGGCATCACTGCTCTCCGGTGGTGGGAGTAGGAGGCCCAACCCCCCTGCTGGAATTGAACCTCCGTCCCAGTGGGCCGCAGTCCCGTGCACAACCACTACGCCACCGGGGCTCAGTTCAGATTTGTTGGTTCTTTTAACAGTCCTGGTACTTTCTTTCTTTTTTTTTTTTTCCTGGTACTTTCAAGATTCTCTTTTTGCTTTAAATTTTCCATCATTTTATTTTTAAAATCATTTTACTGGGGGGCTTATACAACTCTTATCACAATCCATCCATCCACTCATCCATGATGTCAAGCACATGTGTTGCCATCATCATTCTCAAAACATTTGCTTTCTGCTTGAGCCCTTGGTACCAGTGACTCATTTTTCCCCCTCCCTCCTTCAAGTTCCTTCCCTCATGAACCCTTGGTAATTATAAATTATTTTTTTCATGTCTTGCACTGGCTGATGTTTTCCTTTACCCACTTTTCTACTGTCTATCCCCCTGAGAGGGGGGGCTATAGGTAGATCATTGTGATTGGTTCCCCCTTTCTCCCTCCCACCCCCTCTCTCATCTTCCTCTTCCCCTCCTGGTAAGGCTACTCTCTCTATTGGTCCTCAGGAGTTTATCTGTCCTGGATTCCCTGTATTTCCAGCTCTTGTCTGTACCTGTGTACATGCTCTGTCTGGGTCAAGAGAGGGGATGACCCAGTCAGGGTGCAGTATAGCACCTATAAAACATACAACTTTCCTCTACTGCCTTAATGCCTCCTCTCCTCCCCTACTATCATGACCCAATCCTACTTTCAAGATTCTTTATCAGCACTGTAATTCAAATGCATCAGCTCTTCTTCAACCCCTCTTAGTCATTGTCCAACTGACCCATGCGTATGGAAAGAATGAAAGAGACATGTCTTGGGTCAGCGCACCTTAGTCTTCAAAGTTATATTCTTGCTTTTCAACACTTTACAGAGGTCTTGTCTCGTGCAACTGACCCAATGTGACGCATCGTTGTGTTGGATCCATTGAGTACAGCTTCCCAGCACAAGGCGTCCTGAGTATCGCAGCCCAAGGGTTCAGTGTCTGTGATAGAAAATGTGTCGTTCTCAAATTCAAAAGTAGAACCATGGCAGTCACCTAATCTGTGTCAATTTGAGGATTAAGTATGTAGGGGTGGAGTCTAGCCTGTCAATCTGGAGATGTCCAATGAGACCTCTGTGTAGGCATGGCCTTCTCCTCTGAGAATTCTGAGAAATGTGGTACTTCCTTCTTGGAGGTGGGAGACACTGTCTTGCTCACTCCCTTGGAAACATTCAACTGACATGGCTGGCTCCCTATGAGACATCCCTGGGAAGCAGCCACATGAACCTACCCTGATGTGGCCAGAAATCTGAATCCAAAGACTTTCTACCCACTGGCTTGTGGTCGGTTGGTATCTGACATCGTTGCATGTGATTTGCGAGTCTGATTGGTATCAGACATATGGGTTACCAGACTTATGATCTTGGACTGGGTTGGGATGTTTTTCTCAATGTTCAATTGCTCTTGTATAAAAACCTTTTTCTTATCTACAGATGTGTGTTTATGAATTTGTTTCTCTAGCCTACCTGGACTAACACAAGCACCGAACAGCCTTTTTTCTAAAAGTAACCCTTCTGTGTTAGGCCAGGGTGACTACCGAAACAAAACCAGTGACACTCATATATGCGTAAAGAGGTTTATATCAAGAAGCTGTTTTATGTCAAGGAAACATCCCAACCCAGCCCAACTCAAGTCCATAAATCCAGTATCACCCCATAAGTGCCTCTGTAGACTCATACAGCCACGTGCAATGATGCAGAATGCAGGAAGCTCACAGGCGGGTAGGTGCAAAGTCTGTGGATGCACTAGCAGTGGAAGCATCCCAGGGCTCGGGCAGGTCTCAGGGTGGCTCATCCACAGGGAAATGAAGGCAGAGAGACAGCAGGGCGGGGAGCTTCCCAGCATCCTCCTTACGAGAAGGCCACATCCATAAGGAGGCATCATGTGACCTGATGGACAGGCTACAGTCCACCCCTACACTTTATGTACTAACCTGACATGAAACTATGTAACCACCACATCTTCCCGGGGCACCAGAGACAAAGGTGGAGAGCTAAGGATTCATGCTGAGTGCGGTACAGGCAGGAAGCCCAGAGTCTGGTCCCCGCACCCGCCAGTGATATTCAGGGCACTCTGGCACCCACCGACCTGGCTTATAATCTATCCTTTTCCGTACATACAATCGCTTTAATCTTCTAAAAAAATTTATTGTGAATTAGGTGAAGGTTCACAGAGCTGGTCATCAATTTCACATTCAATGACTGGCGCACAATTTGTTGCAGCTGGTTCATTTCCATCCCCTCAATGTACAGTACATAGAACCTTTTAAATGATAAATAATCCCGCTGCCACAAAACCTATTACAATAAAAGGCGCTTCTGCTGCTCCCCTACAATGTCCTTTAATTCCACTATCAATCTGCCTCTCTTGCAGAGCGGGAGCTCAGTGGCTTGGGGACAGTGCTTTCTTTGTGACTCTGACCCAGCTCCCAGCAGAGGGCCGGATCACAGACACCACTTTTTGATGTTTGCTGCTTGAATGGACCAAATTGTTTTCAAGCTCCAGGCACTCACCAGACTTGACTTAAGGTTAATTCGGGTTCAAAACAAACAAACAAAACCCCCGATGTGGTGTTACAGAGACTCCAATCTCTTAGATCCACTGTAGGGCAAAGACTGTGAGCTGTATCCGTTGAAATCATTGGTCATCTTCAGCAAGAGGAAATGCGGCGGGGATGGTATGAAGAAGGCTGCCGGCATATTAACAACAGAAGGAGGCTGGGAGGGCAGGATGGGAGGCGAGTCCTCTAGACACGTGCGTCCCAAGGACACTCTCTGTGAGAAAAAGCAAAACCAAACTCCCTGCCATCAAGTCAATGCTGACTCAGAGTCCCCCGAGAGGACAGGGTGGAAGCGCCCCTGTGCGCGTCCATGACTCTAACTGACAATGGGAGTAAAAAGCCCCATCTTTCTCCCAAGGAACAGCTGGTGGTTTTGAACTGTGTACCTTGAAGATCGCAGCCCAATTCATCACCACCATGCCACCCAAGGTCCTTTAGAAGCCCCTACAGACTGGAGTGCTTCATGAAATAGATTAGACCCAAGACAGTTTGGGAAGGAGTTGACACACATCACGAATGAAGTCGGTGAGTGAAGCTGGAGCAGAGGCAGGGAGCTAAGATGAAGTGTGTGGAGGTGCCCAGTGCCCAGCTAGTCTGTCATGAAGCGAGAAGGCAGGCAGATGAGGGAGGCAGGGGTGGTCAGATCACACAAGGACCTCTCCAAAGCTGGCAAAAGCCTTGGCTGGATGAGGCAGGCACTGAGAGTGAGGTTGGACAGGGTGGAATCAAAAAATCGAGTCCAGACCAGGAAGTTGATACCGACTCATAGTGATCCTATGAGCCAGAATAGAACTGCCCTTGTGGGTTTTTTGAGACTGCAACTCTTTGCAGAAGTAAAAACCCTCAACTCACTCTCTCTGAGTGGCTGGTGGTTTCGAACTGCTGATCTTGCAATTAGAGGCGGGTGATAGTTAGGTTAATTGTGCCAACTAGACCAATAGGAACTTGTGGGTGGAGTTTGATCAGATCGAAGCTTGATTGGAGGATGCCCGAAATAAAAAAAGACAGCTGGCATCCCACCTCCCTCTTGCTCCCTGGTGATCAAACCAGCATGCTGCTGCGTTAGCTAGTTCTCTGCCTCCACCTGTGAGCTACACTACCTGTGGGCCAAGCCAACCTGTGGGTCACGTCGCTAGAGCCTGAGGCTCCTTTGAGACCTGCCTCACCATGCTGCTGGTGCTTTGCTTGAGCTTGAGGCTGGTGGATCCTGTCACTGTGCTTGAGTTCCAGATACCATCAGGGCCTATTTCACTAGGCTCCCGAGGTACTGACCGTTGCTGACCCACCCTGCTGCCTGCCTGTCTTGCCTGAGGACGGACTCTGCTGTCTGCCTCCTTGACCTTGGACCCTGCAGTCCATATGAGTTGAAGGACTTGCAGTATATTAACTGTTCCACAGAAGTGAGTTGCACTGAGCCTTCTGTACTGCTGTGTGGACTAATTAGCTGTTACATTCCTTCTTAGTGTATAAATCTATATCTATCAATCTATCTATCTATCTATCTATCTATCTATCTATCTATCTATCTATCTATTCATAAGTGCCCTGTTTTTATTTCTCTAGAGAATGCTGCCTAACACACAGCCCATTTTGTAACCCTCTACACTACCAGGGTGCTGGACAGGTGAAAAGATTCATAACAAATGAGACTTTGAGGGCTTTTCTGATAACAAGTGGGTTTTATTTTCACTTGTAAAATTTACCTCACATGCGATTTCCCGACCAAACCAGAGTGCACAGTTCAGTGGTTTTGAGTCCATTCACACTGTGATGCAACTATGACCTCTCTCTAGGGCCATGCCCAAGACCACTAAAGAACCATTCTCCCCTCACTCCAGCCCTGGGCCATGTCATGTTTCTCTCTTCATCAGTTGGTGGACACTGAGTTGTGAATGGAACTGACGCTGCCCTGAGCATTTGTGTACAAGCTTTTGTTTGAACACCTGCACCGGAATCTTCAGGGCACAAGCCTACAAGTGGGATTGCGGGCTCTACTTGTGACTTACTGGGAAGTAAGGGCCAGGCTGTTTTCTGCAGTAGCTGGACCACTTTTCATTTCTATCAGCAAGGTCTGAGGGCTCACCAGGTGGATTCCTGACCTCCTTAAGAAAGGAGCAGAGCTATGAAGTGATTAGTACAAGATCAAGTTGCTGAGGGGCAGGCAGAAGGCTATAACTGAGGGCTGCTCTCACTGAGCAAGGGTGCACATAGCTGCCTAATCAGAATACATCATCTCCTGGGGAGTACCCCTCCCATGCTTCCTATCTCTTCCCTGCCCCCATGTGGCAGGGAATAATAATCTGGTGTCAATTGGGGACTTGAGAGGATTAAGAGTGAAGGGATGGAGTCTAGATTGTCAATCAGGTCATAGAAAATGAGGCCTCTGTGAGGGCATGGCCTTCTCCTGAGAATTCTGAGAACTCTTGAATTTTCCTCCTTGGAGACCGGAGACACTTCTCTCTGTGTGTTCATTCCCTGAGCGATGCTCTACTGAGAGACACATGATGCTACGCCCTGGGATCTGGAGAAGCCACATGAACCTACCTCGACGTAACCAGAGCTCTGGGGTTGGAGAAGCCACGTAGAGACCCCAACACTGAGATGCTTACAAGGCCACTCGATCCACAAGACTTCCAACCCACAGACCTGTGATCCTCCTGTATTCAGCACCATTGCATGTATTTTCTGAGTCTGAAGAGGACTTTCTAGATTGGTATTGGACATATGGACTAAGATTGGACTTATGAACTTGATCTGGACTAGGCTAGAACATTTTTTCAATAGTCAATTGTCCTTGTACATAAACTCCTTTCTTATATACATATGAATGTCTATGATTTTGTTTCTCTAGTCTACCTAGATGATGACACCTCACTTCCTCAATATGTTCCCTAGGCCTCTCTCTACTCCCCACTCTTCCTTTTCAAAAAATATTGCTGCTGAAGCCAAACTTCTATCAACTCAACAACTTCTATATTTACAACTCCAGGGTGGCGATGACAGTCTTCAAGTTGTACCGACCGTCTCACCTCCTTTTCTGGGTTGCTCCTCCCTCGTTAACACAAACTCACACCCCCCAGCCACCCCCCCACCCCCACCCACCCAGAGGCTCCTACCTAAGCTTTTGAGCGGCAGCTGTCAATCAGATCCCACAGGGATGGTTCTTTCACAATGCTCAGCAGGTGTTTGGATGAGCTAATCTACTGTTTGGCTTTCAGGTGACTTCAGAGGATATTCTGGGTTTATGGCTTAGAGATTATCGCTGGAGACACTTTTGAGAGTGCATATCCAGTCTCCATAACTCCATAAAACCTAGGGTCCAAGATAATTTTAAATTCTGTCCTATATTATTCCCCCCTTTTGATCAGGAGCCCCCTCCCACCCATCCACCCCACTCCCACACACTATAATCTTTATTGATAATACTTAGAACCAGGAGCCTTGTACCACCCAGGTCTTCTGATCTCCTGAAAAGAAGCCACTGGAGCATGGAGGCATTGGCCACAAATTCCAGATCTCCCTCCCATTCCTGACTCTCCATCCTCTGCTGCCCAAGGGGAAAGGGACATTGTTTTACCTGGCATTTGTTTGCACACACAAGCTCTCAGGCCACTAGGACCCCTCCTTTCTTTACTTTTAAAGGTCCATTTCCTTGAAACTTTCTGAATTCCTCCTAATTCTTTAGGCCCTTGGCTCACTGAGCTTTTTCCTTGACTTTCTGGTGTTAATCGTTCTGAACTTTCTCCTTTCCTCGATCATGTTTTATTCAACACCACGTCCTCAGTGACTGGGCACTCAAATTAAGGTCAAACAAATGAACAAACTCGGACTTCATCGCACATAATTTTTCTCTGGCAGAGGGAAGGGCCTGCCTGGCCCTTCATTTGCATTCCTCTGAAAGGTCTAAATAAAAAATTGATGACCAAGTGACACTCTACACACAACAGAACCATTTCACAGTACACCTTCATCCGGAACACTGAGGTCTGGCGGTTGGTGTTAGCAACACTACGTTTTCAATCAGATGGCCTCAACCTAAATGTATTCATTTAGGTCTAAATGTATTCATCTACATTGGAATATAATTTAGAGCAACTTACCAGCAGATACCTTTCTGAGTAATTACAATGAAAGTGTCTCAGATGTTACAGCACATGCCATAAATATTAAACAAGATCTACAGATCCTTTCTTTACCCTTGATGTGGATATAAACCAGACTTGAAAATTCCCTTTATGTTAGTAAAATGACTCTTCACGTTGCTGAATTCTATCTTCATTTAAGCGTGAACATGTATTTCCTCTCCACAGGTGGTGGATCTCGAGAGAAAGAACGGAGTCCACATCCTACCCCTTCTGCACCCATCTTTCCTGGCCCTGTGACCTGACCCTCTCCCAGATACAGAAGCTGGGTGCCTCCTTAGGTGGTCAACTAAAGGTGAACAGGTGAATGTGTGCACTGCCCTCGCAAGGCAATGCTCTGTCCTTCTCCCCAGCAAAGCAATGGGCATGGACATGCAGCTGTTGGGGACCTCTCTGGACCATGGGGACTAGAGAGATACAATAAAGGTGGAGAAAGCTTGTGGCACTTCAGTGGGGGTAGAGAGACACAGTGCATTCAGATACCATCCAAATTCTTCCAGCGATTTCTTGTGGCAGCACCCAGAGACCTGCTGTCGCTCTCTGGGCCTCAGTTGCTGGATCCCATCCTGTACCGCCTGCTCTCCTGCCTCCCAACCAGAGTAGCTGTGCCGGGCAAACCAGCTCCACTCAGGGGCTCCTACGGAAACACCCTTTGTGCACTATGAAGGACCATGTGGGAAAAACAAGCAAACACCATCTTTGAAAATCTCTCAAGAGACAATTCACTAAGGACCACATTCAAATGGCTAACAAACCCACGAGGGAATGCTTACGAGCCATCTGGGAGATGCAAATCCAACCAACGATGAGATATCATCTAGCATCCACCATCATAGCCCAATTAAAACACCAAACAAACAAGCAAACAAAACCCGGAGCAGCAAACGCTGGAGATGGTGCAGAGAGATGGCAGCTCTGGTGTGCTGCCGGTGGAGAGCAACCTGGGAATGCCCACGACAACTGGAAGAAGAACTCCCATTCCAATTCTTCTTGATGTAATCGAGCTACTGAACTGTGTGATTTGTGAATCGTATGCCAAGACAACTACTGAAAAATAAAGAGATAACATGGGCAAGCATAAGAAATAAATTAAAATTAAAAGCACTCCATGCTAACAGTAGGACATTCATAGTAACCTTTTTAAAGATAGTGCTAGTCGTTGTGGGAGTCTTAGTAAGGCAGGGCAGAATAAGGAAGCAAATGCAAGAGGAGAGGGAAGTCCCCAGAGAGGAGCTTGGCATCTGGGGATGCTCTTTCCCTAGGGAGTCTGGACACTTCTGGAATAGCTGGCTAAGAGGCTCAACAGCTGAGTGGCACTTTTGATAACTTGTGGCAGCAGGGGGACAATAGTAGCTCTTCTGTTGCAAATCAGTGACCTGTATCCTAAGAGTAAAGGTGAGCCCCAAAGGGATTAGTCCTCATAGGACAAAGACCCAGCTTTGAAGCCTTCTAATATTGACAATTAGATTATGGGGGTTCCCCAGGCATCTTTCAGATGGTTGGAGTCCCCCAGTCCTCAGGCACCTTTCAGAAGCAAAGATAACTTCTCCCAACATGAGCACAATGTTATACAAGACAGTTTTCATACACGGTGTGTCTGACACTCAGTGAAAAAATAACCAGGCATGAGAGGATGTAAGACAATATGAATAGATTGCAAGAGAAACATTACAGTCTTGCAAGGGGCTACAAAGGAAGGTGGTATCAGATGTGATCTTAAAAAACAACAGCAAAAGAAACCACATTCAACATGTTTGAAAAAGTAAAAGATGAAATCTAAAAGGTTCTCAAAGGACTGAAAATGGAAGAAACACAAGTGGATGTTCTAGAACTTAAAAATAAATCATCGACATTAAGAATTCAGTAGGAAATCACAATCCCAATTCTACTTTACAAATCTGCGTAGACTAGAGGATGTACACTGGTACAGATAGGAACTGGAAACACAGGGAATCCAGGACAGATGATAGCTTCAGGACCAGTGGTAGGAATGGCGATAGCGGGAGGATGGAGGGAAGGGTGGGTAGAAGGGGGGAACCAATCACAAGATCTACATATAGCCTCCTTCCTGGGGTCTGGACAACAGGGAAGTGGGTGAAGAGAGACATCGATAATAATTTATAAATTATCAAGAGTTTCTGAGGAAGGAGGGTTTAGGGAAGAAGGGGAAAAAATGAAGAGCTGATACCAAGGGCTGAAGTAGAAAGTAAATGTTTGGAGAATGATGAGGGCAACAAATGTACAAATGTGCTTGACACAATGGATGGATGGGTAGATGGTGAAAAGAGCTGTATGAGCCCCCAGTAAAATGATTTTAAAAAGAGAGAAATATTATCAAATAAAAATATTAAGTAACAGCAAAAAGCAATTCAGTCGGGAGATTTGACAGACAATAGATCAGAGAGAAATGAATGAGATAACTGATGAGGTTGTTCTCGGATGCCATCAAGTTGGCTCTAACTCAGTGTTAGGGGCCCTCTGGTCCGTTCCGACCCATCGCCAATGCTGTGCACAATAGAGCAGGGCACTGCCTGGTCTTAGGCAAAAGTGTTCCTCTGTCTGAACCCATCATTGTAGCCCCTGCATCCACCCATCTCCGGAAGGACCTTCCTCCTCCTTTTCACTGCCCCGTTACTGTCTGTGGCAGTAACGTCATCTACTGTCAATCTGAGGAAGGGGTGGAGTCTAGTCTGTCAATCAGGTCGCAGCTTAATAACCCCATTTGGAGGCATGATGGAGATAAATAGCTCATTGGAGGCCAGAGACATACTCTCTCCCTGGGAGACATTCCTATGGACAAGCCACAGGTCCTGTGCTGATCGAACACATGTGGAACAGCCATGTGGAGACCCATGCCAGCACTGAGATGCTTCCACTACCACTGGATCCATAAGACTTTCTACCCACTGGTCTGTGATCGTGCATTCAGCATCCTTGCATGTGTTATGTGAGTCTGATGAGAAATTTATAGACTGGTGTTGGGCATGTGGGTTAATATTGGACTTATGGACTTGATCTGGAGTGGGCTGGGATATTTTCTTAATACACAGGTATTATTTTATATAAAGTTCTTTCTTATATACACATGGTTCTCCTTGGGTTTGTTTCTCTAGCCTACCCAGACTAACACAATGTCCTTCTCCAGACTGGTGTCTCCTGACATGTCTGAAATTTGTAAGTCTCACCATCCTTGCTTCGAAAGGGCATTCTGGCTGTACTGACTCATAGCGACCCCTCTATACAGTAAAATAAAACACTGGTTCAGAACCACCCCTGAAGGTGCATGCTGGCTGTACATCCTCCAAGATAGGTTTGTTCCTTCTTCTGCGCATTCATATTGATGTCCATATCCCTTGCCAATGACATAATTAAAGTGAATCAAATGTCCTCCGGGCTTTCTTACTCATTTTCCAAGAAGGAAGCACTGTCCAGGTCTTCATCTTTGCCATAATCATTTTTATAATTGCCTCCATTCTGGCAGCCACTGTGTCAATCCATCTCATTGATGTTCATTCTGTTCTCTACTGATCCCGAACTTGACCAAGCATGGTGTTCTCCTCCCAAGGTCTGATTCCTCCCAGTACTGTGTCGAGAGGACAGGAACCAAAATCATCCTCACTTCTAAGGCATATTCTTCCACGACACATTTGTTCATTCTTCTGGCAGTGTTGACTTTGCAGATTGTAGGTAAGTAAAAAAGTACTGCTATTTGGGTTAAAGTTGATACCAAAACTCCAAACCAAACTCAGGGCCATCCAGGGAATTCTGCCTGGGTGATATAAGGACAAAGTACACTTGTCCCTGTGAGTTTCTGAGCCTGTAACCCTTTACAGTGGTAGAAAACTAAAACACAAATTTGTAGTCTTTTTCTTCCAGTTTCTGGACTGTAGCTACTTGCCTTCACTTATCAAAGTTGATGCTCTTCCCTCTCTTGGCTCATGTTTGTGGTCCCTTGCCAGCTTCAATGATTTAGGCAAATGTCCACTTGAGATTTGATTAAAAAATTGGATATTAAAAAAATCGCTATTAACTATAACCTCCACATACCTTTTTCTCATGGTCAAAACAAAGGTACTTTTAACGGCACCCTAATAAGACAGGTGCTCTTTAATTTTTCAAAATGACAATTTGGCTTAACACTTTCAGGAGACTTTTCTGCACCAGATTTGCCAAATATAGTTAATTGTTTGGCTGCTGCTTCCAGGAACATTGATTCTGGATCTAAGTACCATGGAACCCTTGACAACATAAATGATTGGCCTGGAAAGATCTCGTTTGGAACTTAAATACACAAAACATAGGAAAAAGAAGGTGGACAGTAAGAGTTACAGGGGCTGCAGAAAGGAAGACTCTAATCAGATTTTTAATTAGAATCCTTGGCCAAGAAAGAGAGAAATGTGCAGAAGAAATACCAACCAAGACATTTTCAGAGCTTCAGGATGACACCCAGCACCAATTCAAGATGGAATGGAGAAATAAAAAGAAAGCCTCCCCTAGAGACCCCACAGTGAAATCGCTGAGCACAAAAGCAAAGAGAAAAATCATAGAAGCAGAAGAATTACTATCAAAGGAGTAACCAAAAAGGGGTGACAGCTGATTTCTCAAGAAACATACTGAAGCCAAAAGACACTGGAACACCTTCAAAGTCCCTAGAGGGAACGCCCCCTCCACCCCCGCGGATGTTTCAAGAAGAAATAAGACCCATCTTATACAAACTTTCCCCAAATGTGGAAGAAAACACACGTCCCTACTCATTTCATAAAATGAACCTAACTGTGACATACAGTATCTGACCGGAACATTCTAATAAAGCAAACAATCTCACTGTACCTCCAGCCACCCTACAGGTGTCCTTGCAAGGCAGGTCAGAGAACCTGAAATGGTCATTGGATTTCCATCCCATCACTGCATCCATCAGTATTAAAGATGAGCCTCACCCTGGTTCTCTGAACGCCACACACAGCAACAGCCCTTCCTTCCCCTCCTGGACACATGGCCCCATGTGGTGAATTGGTGCCTGGCTAGCCTACAGCTGGGTCACACTCACTGTTGGCCTCTGTCCATGAGTCCTTCCCTCCTAGCCACCCGACAAGAGACAGGATACAACACACACTGCTCTGTGTGCTTTCTTGACTGTAATTGCTTGTAGAAGCCATTCACACACACATATAAATCATTTTATGGCAGGGGTCTTACAGCTCTTATAACAATCCATCCATCCATTGGGTCAAGCACATTTGTGCATATATAGGTTGCCATCATCATTTTCAAAACATTTTCTTTCTACTTGAGCCCTGGATATCAGTTCTCTTTTTTTTCTACCCTCCCCCATCCTCCTCTTACCCTCATGATTCCTTGATAAATTATAAATTATTATTGTTTTCATCTCTTACACTGCTAGCCGTCTCTCTTAACTCGTGTTTCTATTGTTTATCCCCCACAAGGGGGCAGGGGAGTTTATACATCAATCATTGCAATAGTTCCCCCTTTCTCCCCCTTCCCCCCTACCCTCCTAGTACCGCTACTCTCATTATTTTTCCTGAAGAGTTTATCTGTCCTGGATTCCCTGTATTGAGAGCTCTTATCTGTACCAGTGTACATGCTCTGGTGTAGCCTGTTTTATAAGGAAGGATTAAGGTTTTGATAGTGGTGGAGAGGAAGCATTAAAGGCCTACAGGAATGTTGTGTGTTTCATCAGTGCTATACGGCACCCTGGCTGACCCCTCTGTGAAAGGTTTGTCCAATTGTTTACAGATGGACTTTGGAGTCTTCTGACTCCATTGAGGGAGACTTGAATAGAGGCGCTATTTCTGCTACCTTGATATTTAATATATAAATACATGTACATAGACTATATCTCTATCATTATGTATTAATATATTTACATACATATGCCTATATTTATATGCCTATATTTATACCTCTGTAAATATCTTTTGCCTCCTGCTTCTTTTCTCTATTTCCTTTTACTTTTCTCCTGTCCCACCGTCTTGTTCAACCTTCTTTTGACTCAGTAATTCCTCTCAGCTGCCCTGCACTTGATAGAACCCCATCAGGCCTTCTAGGCCATCAATTTTAGATCTCTTGTTTTTCTCTTGTCCCTGCGTTTGTTGACTCTCCCATCTCCCCCTCTCCCCTCATAATTATTGGTCCTGTTGTTTTTTCCTGGGGATCAAAACATTTTCTTTCTACTTGAGCCCTTAGTACCAGCTCCTCTTTTTTTTTTCTTCCCTCGCCTCCACCCTCCTCTTATTCTCATGATCCCTTGATAAATTAAAAATTATTATTGTTTTCATCTCTTACATTGCTCACCGTCTCTCTTAACTCATGTTTCTGATCTTGTTGATCTAGACAGGCATGATGGAGGTGGTTCTATAGGCCTCCTTCTGTGGTGCAACTGGGTGGGTTGGCTGGGTTGTTTGAGCCTCTCCCTCACTCCTTTCTCCCATAAACCAAAGGCGTTAGCTGCTGTGAAGTAGCCTTGAACCCAGGGCAACCCTAGATGTGAAAAGGAGAACTGCTCCCTGGGGCTTCAAAACCATGACCTGGTAGAAATAGGGTTCTCTTCTAAAGTGTCTGGGGGTGGGGCTGAATGGCCAATCTTCTGGTTAGTCATTGAGCTTGGGGATTACCCTTTAGCATATCCCAAACCCAACCCACCGTCATTGAGCTGATCCTGTCGCCCAGTAACCATGTCTCTCCTCTGGGTTTCTGAGACTGGAAATGTCCGGAGCAGACAGCCCTGCCTTCCTCCCTGAGAGAGGTTGGTGGGTTTGAACAACCAACCTTGTAGTTAGCAGTCCAATTATTTACCCCACAGTGTCACCATGGCTCTGGCCCGGAAGCTCCCAACGAGAAATTGCCTCTAAGGAAATAGTTCAAAAGCAACAGGAAGTTGGGTACCAACAGTCCCTCTTCTAGAACATGACATACCTGGTGCCTGTAAACATCTCCAGGAAATAACTGACCTCTTATGTACACTAGTACAGATAGGAACCAGAAACACAGGAACTCCAGAGCAGATGAACGCTTCAGGACCAGTGGTGAGAGGGGCGATACTGGGAGGGTGGAGGGAAGGTGGGGTAGAAAGGGGGAACTGATGATAAGGTTCTACATATAACCTCCTCCCTGAGGAATGGACAACGGGGTAGTGGGTGCAGGTAGACATTGAACAGCATAAGATATGACAAAATAATAGTAAATTATCAAGAGTTCATGAGGGACGGGGGAGTGGGGAGGAAGGGGGGAAATGAGCTGATACGAAGGGCTCAAATAGAAAACATATGGTATGAGAATGATGAGGGCAGCAGACGTACAGATGTGCTTGACATACAATGGATGGGTGGATGGATCGTGATGAGCTGTAAGAGGCCCCAGTAAAATGATTTAAAAAAATAAAGAACTGCATTCTTTCCCCCGGGGGGGAGGGTGCCACTGCACTCCCAGCCTCTCTTCCCAGGACAGTCATGTCACTGCAGAACCCCACCTCCCCCCAGTCCCTGACATTGACTGGGTTCCCACTCACGGTGGCCCGGTGGGGCCGAGGAGAACTGCCCCGGGGGGTTTCCACGATTGTTAACTCTTTGTGGGAACAGGAAGCCTTGCCTTTCTCGCCTCGGAGGGGCTGGTGGTTTTAAACTGCTGACCTTGCAGCTAAGCTTAATGCGTAACCCACTATGCCACCAGACCCTGACGGTGGGGCGGGGGAAGGAGGCCAGCTTCCCCTTCTCAGAGACAACCAGACAGCAAATGCTGAGAAAGCCCCAGTGGGCTGATCAGGAGCCCACCCCGCCCTCTCTCTGCAGGGAGAGCTGCAGCTCCAGACCCTATTTCCACAGCTTTCTTGTCATTTCTACCTCTCCTCTGGCCCTTCCAACCTCGAGCGTGCCCAACCTGACCTGAGAACTCCCTGAAGTGTTAATAAACATTTCTCTCCAATGAAGGCTCTGCTATCTGCCAAACATGCTTTCAGCGGGGTATCCAGGGGAGCTAGAAACTGCCTGTCTCTGCCCGTGGTAAGAAAAGGCCCCTGTCATCCCTCATGGCTGGTCTATTCTGCTCAGCTCCACGGCTCCACCCGCCAAGGGCCTCCCCTCCCGGGTCTGGAGAACTCTCTCCTCTTCGGAATTCTCCTCTCACCGAGGAGGAAGTCACTGCCGGGCCACCTCCACTCAGTTCTGAGGTCCCACGTGCACTCCCCATCAGACAACCCCCCAGCATCCCGAACCTCTGCCGTGGTAGTTCATCCTTTGCCAGGCAAACCAGGCTGGGCAACGTGAAGTTGGCAGCCCTGGTCCCCATGTGGCAAGCTCACCCTCTGCGCTGACTTCTGGAGTCCAGCAATACGCTGAGTCAACCTTCTGGGATCAGCCGTTGGGAGGGGAGCGGGGCATTAAATGATTTCCATTACTGTGCCCACTTACACCCGGCGCCACCTTGCCGCTGACACCGAAAGCTCACAGGACAAAATGCCCGGACTGTTGGGTCTGGGCTTCTGATGTCAACATAATGCCACTTTGTCAGGACAGAGTAGCCCTCATCCAGGGGCTGCGGTCGCTGTTAATCTTCCGCCACCCCCTTCTCCTGCAGAGGGGCCCCGAGGATGGGAACCAGTAAGCCGAGGATGGGAACCAGTAAGCCGAGGATGGGAACCAGTAAGCCACCGAGCGCTTTTGCCACCGAGCCACCACAACGGGGGTCCCTGATCACAAAAGTCCCTTATTTACAGTCCAACAACCCAGGAGCATGGAGTTCACTTCGCTGGTTAGGAGCCAGCCAGCAGGCCCTGAGAAGCTGTAGCCCCTCTTCCTCCCCCCCCCACCCCCCCACTTTGTGCTGGACCCCTGTGCTCACATGCACCGCTCACACCACTGCCCCTCCACCCACGCAGCCTGGAGAAACTAGCAAACTCAAGCTCGCCCCACCCCACGGGAAGATAGCCCTGCTTCCAAAATATATATTTAAGAACAGATATTGACAATATTTTACAACACGTACTTCAGGACAACAGCCGGTAGACCCCTTGTGCAGTCACAGTCTGACGCGCCTCCTAATGAGATGGGAACGGTCATCAAATGTTTCTAGGACTAAATAACAGCAACAATAACAAGCAGGCTGCCATCTGAGAATTGTGGCATCAGTTGGCGTTTCGCAAAGGTGGCCGTTACATCATCTCTCGATTTCCGAAGGGCAGGGTCTGCCCTGCCAACCAGGTTACAGCCCGTGAGGCCTTTGTGTGGGCACGGGTCTGCTTCTGAGGATTCTGGGAAGTCTCGTCTTCCTCTCTGGGGACCCACTCTGTCTGGGAGACATTCCTGTGGACAAGCCACATGGAGACCCACGAGTGGGGCCAGAGTCCTGGAGCTGGAGGAGTCACATGGAGACCCCTGCCAGGCCTGAGATGCTTCTACCACCACTGACTCACAAGACTTTCCACCCAGTGGCCTGTGCATTCAGGCCTGTGCACCCAGTGGCTCCCTGCATTCGGCAACATTGTATGTGTTGCGTGAGTCTGAAGAGGAATTTATAGATTGGCATTGGACAGATGGGCTAATATTGGATTGATGGACTTAATCTGCACTGGGCTGGGATGTCTTCTTTTTTTAAAAAAATTATTTTATTGGGGGCCTGAACAACTCTTATCACGATTCATACATCAATTGACTCAGGCATGTGTGTACATATGTTGCCCTCTTTATTTTCTAGACATTTACTTTCTATTGAGCCCTTGATATCAGCTCTCCCTACCCATCCCAGCTCACCCCACCCCACCCCATAGTCCCCTGATAGAATTTACATTGTTATTATTTTCATCTCTCACACTGACCCGTCTTCTTTCCCCCATGTTTTCTGTTGTTCTTCCCCATGTGGAGGGGTATATGGTTATGTGTCGATCATTGTGATTGGTTCCCCCTTTCTTCCTTCCTCTCCCCACTCTTCCCCCAATGTCCTACTCTTGTTTCTGGACTCTGTGTTGTGGGATGTGTTCTTAATATACAGTTACTCTTTGATATAAAGTTTTTCTTATACACATATGACTGCCTATGAATTTGTCTCTAGTCAACCCAGCCCAACATAGCAAATAAGAGTCTTGGGGCATTCAGTTAACCATATGTATGGTTATTACTCCGTCCAACTCTCTGTTGATACTCCACCCACACTGTCTTATCTAGTGCCTACAATAACCTGCTTCAGCGCTGCGGAAATGGAAACTGAGCATTGCTAGGCTAAGGAACTTGCTCAAAGTCCCCCAATGAAGACGGAGGCTCCAGTGTGCAAGTCTTAGCAAGACATGTGATGCCAGAATGTATGATCCATCCCCTTTGTGGGAAATAAAAGCTTAATGTTTAATCAGCATACACTTATAACCCATTAGCGCTAGTTCATAGCCACGGTGACCCTGAATTCCAGGCAGTGGTGGCTTGACACCCTTCACTACTTCCCTGAGAGGGGAGACTCAGCACCTCGCCCTTCACACAATCCCAGAGCCCCTGGTGGGAAGGTCCAGCCCTTCTCCCTTGCCTGGGGGAGTCAGGAACGCCCTCGGGTGTCCACCCAGGACAAGTTCTTTCTCTCCTGCTGCGGACCAAAAGAACGCCAGCCACCAGACCAGGGAAAACAGGAAGCTGGTTACCAGATAGGGCAGAACAACTGCTCCACTGTTCGGAGCTGCTGAAGAGACGCACAGTCACCGCGGTGCCCCTGGGCCCCCTGCCCGGAAGGAAGTGGCCAGCCCTTGGGCAGGGCTGGACGTGACATGGGCAGTCCTGGGTGGGCTCAGCCTGTCCCGCAGGCCCCGATACTCTGAAAGGGCCGCACAGCCAAAGGGTCCCAGGGTCTGGTATGGGAAAGATGACTCAGCTTAGTGGGCAATGTTTGCTGGGGACCCCCTTCCGACACAGAGCAGGTGAGCATCACCCTGTCTGTCTACAGCATCAAGGAGGCGAGTGAGGCTCAGGGAGCTGGTGGGGACTGCTCAGCCAGGATGCCCCAGGGGGCAGGTTTTGCAAGTTGGCTTCGTCAAAGCCTTGAAGGTGATGCAGCCTTCCCCCACCCCCTCCACGATGATTCAAAAGTCTCTTTCAATGATGTTTCTTTCTTGGTTTTAAGCCAAAGAACATTTTGCTCTTTTTTTTTTTTTTAAGTTAGCCAAGAAAATACACGGAGCCACTAATGAATCAGCAAAGGTTGAATCTCAACCTTTCTAAAAGGGCCACCAAGACTTCACAGCGATTGTCTAAGGGAGCTGGCTGACCCAAAGCAAGAGGGCTGAGAAAATTCCTGGAACAATGGGATGAGCAGATAATGGATTTCTTTTTCACCGCCTTTTGGGGAGACCTCTTGTTGTTGGTGAGATGGCACAAAGGAGAACGGCAATCTCAAGGCACTTCCGATAAGAGTGCAAGCAGAAATAATCGCCTCTAACCAACTCGGAGAGATGTCCACCTCCCAGTGAATGAAAGAGGCGCCCTGGGAGACATACAGAGTCATGTGGCCAATGAGTCCGTCAAAGGGTTTATGGCTCATGCCACCTGGAGGGTCCTCAGAAGAAACGTCTGGTGATCATCTCATGGAAAACCGCCGCCTTTAAACCCTGATGGCATGCAATTCTGCCCTGAAACAAACAGGTTGTCAAGAGAAAGGGCCCAGCCAGTGCCCACTGAGAGGGAAACCTGCTATTCAACTGGCAACTAAGAAAGTACAGAACAGTGGGTCGCAGCCCCTTTGGGGGTTGAGCGACCCTTTCACAGGGTCGCCCGATTCCTAACAGTTGCAAAATTACACTTATGAAGCAGCAACAAAAATAATTTTATGGTTGGGGGGAGGTTGTCACAACACGAGGAAATGTATCAAAGGGTGGCAGCAAACTGCAGGTGGGAGCGAATTTGCTATTCTCCTTTTGGAAAGCGTTTTAGTGACACAGACGCGATCTATGTACGAGTGGATGCCTTTAACGAATAGCTTTACTTTCTCACAGGGTGTTAGTTCGAGTTGACTAGAAAAACAAACTCATAGACACTCATATGTGGCAAAAGAGAACGTAACATCCCAAGTCCATAAGACCAATGATAGCCCATACATCCCAGACCAGTCCATAAATTCCTCTTCAGACTCACACAACACATGCAATGATGCCGAAGGCAGGAAGATCACAGGCCAATGGGTGAAAAGTCGTGTGGATCCCATGGCAGTGGAGGCATCACAGCACTGGTGTGGGTCTCCAAGTGGCTCCTCTAGTTCCATCAGCATAGCTCCAGGTGGCTTGTCAGCAGGAAGACAAAGCAGCCAGAGAGTGAGTCTGGCCTCCCGTGAGCTATTTATCTCCATGGTGCCTTCAAATGAGGTCATCAAGCTGCAACCTGACTGACAGGCTAAATCCCACCCCTTCACTCTTAACAGTCTCAAGTCGACACCAGAGTATGTGACTACCACACAAAGTTTAGCAGTCTGGATGACTGACTTCAGAGTGCCAATGCCAGGAAAAGGCTCTCTCTGCCATCTCAGGAAGAAGAAGGAAAGGAAGGCCTTTCCTACTCTGACCCTGGGCTCAGGGCGGTCTTCATAGGACTTTGTTCCTTCTTCCCTGGTCTCCGCTAGCTTGGTTTTCTTTTATATCTCAAAAGAGATAGTCTCTAGCTGCTTCCTCATTAACATAATAAAAACCACCCAGTCCCACATGAGCTGGACTTATAATGCAGGTGTAACCAAAACCACGCACAAAGCTCCCTAAACAAACCAAGCATGCTAAGTGCAATGGCACTGATTCCCAGCAAGTCCTGCAGAGCAGAGCAGAACTGCTCCATTCCGTGTCTGGGGCTCTGTCTTTCTCTGTACCCCCCACACTAGAGGGGGGTGGGAACAGCCCATCTTCCAGTTACCTGTCCAGCATGTAAACCACAGATATTAGGAATGGATAGCACGTATGTTTGGGGCAACCTAATTTAATGCATAACAGAAAACAACTTGGTCATTTGTATCAAGAGTCGTAGAGGCTGGTGTGTACCTAGGCCTTTGTCCGATAATTCCATTTCCTGAGTCTACCTGAATCTGAAGACATTCTATGTGGCACGAATCCTGTCTTCTCGCCATGACAGGCAGTCCCTCCAGTTAGGAACATCAGAGTTATGAGCCATTCGTACGTGCCCTGTAATGTTAGGCCAATGTACCCTAAATTTGAAATGCTGGAACCAACCCCCACTCGGTGGTGAATATTCACCACAAGCACCTGCACTTACTGCACCCCTCGCTTTCAAGTCGAGGAAAAGGCCTGGAGCCTTCGAGCCATACACCCCTGTCCCGACTTACCTTCAAATTCCACCCGCAGACACACTCAGGCCTAGGAGGCTGTTCTGTTCAGGACGAGCTCGCAGCAGCTTGATGTCGCCCAGAGTGGGAAAGGGGAAGGTGAGATACCGAGTCCAGAAAATAGTACTCAGCCATGAGAGAAAATGGCCATACTGTCTATTTGACACAACAGGAAAACTGGATTACATATCACCTTAAAGAAAGACTAACGGGGGTAAGCCCATAAATGTGACCATGTAAAAACAACAAGGTGACACTAGAAGGTGAGAAGACGGTGGATGGTTCAAAACATTCTGCACGGGCTCTTCCAGGAGGCCCGTGTGGATTGGTTGTATCTGTCACTGTGGCAGTTACAGAATCTCCTGTCAACTTGTCAAGGGCTAGAGTCCAGCCTGTCAATCAGGTCACACAGTTTGATGACCTCATCTGAAGGTCACCAGGAGATAAATTGCTCATGGAGGCCAGACCCTCCCCACCCCACACATTCTCACTGGGTATCATACCTGCCGACGAGCCACATGGAGGTACATACCCTAGAGTTCAAGAGTCAGAGAGGCCACGTGGCGACCCTGTCAGCACTGAGATGCTTCTACCGCCACTGGATCCACAAGACTTCCCACCCAGTGGCCCGTGCTCTTCCTGCGTTCTGCATGGCTGTGTGAGTTCAAAGAGGAATTTATGGGCTGGTATTGGACATACGGGCTACTATTGGACTTAAGGACTTGATCTGGACCGGGCTGGGATAGTTTCTCAGTATATAATTGCTCTTGTCTAGAAAGCTTTTCTAACACACGCGAGTGTCTATGAACTCGTTTCTCTGGTCCACCCAGCCTGACACAGCCACTTTGCTCGTAGGCACTTTCTTAACAAGAGAACCATGTCTGGAACCCCCCCCCCGCCCCCTCTGATGGGAATCTGCCCTCTTGGCGGGTCCCGCCAGGTGGTGGGTTTTCAGACTCAGTCTGAAGGGCAGCTCACAACATTATTCTGTCTTTCACACCATCTCTGTGCAGCATTTGTGCGGT
>PVJH01010237.1:0-52744 GCA_004026705.1 Nesogale talazaci | reverse complement strand
CCGATGGCAGTGGGTAACGCAGATGCCTTCCCAAAGGACGCTTTTGTTTCCCTTTATCCCCACACCGCACCCTTCTGACGGGCATAAAGTACGTATTGATGATCTCACCTGTGCGCTCTTGGCATCTGCACGGTGCCGTGCTGGGCATCTGTTTTTAATTTAAAGAAACACTAGCTTGTGTGTCTCGTTCTTGCTGTGCCAGGATGCCCCTGATTGGAGGGGGCACTGCATGACTGTGTACGGGGGACGTCTGTAAGGCTCTGCTCTCCCCCAGACCTAGCCCGCCTCCACAGCATCCTCAACTGGGCCTCTCTGAGGCATCTCAATGGTTTGTAAACCTGCGGCCCTGGGGTCCATTCCGACTCCTAACGGACCCTGGAGGGCAGGGCAGAACTGCCCCATGAGGCTCCCATGGGTGTGCTCTGCATGGAAGGAGATCGCCATGCCTTTCCTCTGCAGAGCGCCTGGTGGGCTCTGATCATGGACCTTTCTACTGGAAGGCAGGGGGCAGGGGCTGAAGCACTGCATTTGCCAAGCCCCCTCTAACACACCTGAACACATGTGCAGGGGCTAACAGAATCCCAACTGTGTGCTGTTTTAAAGTTAATTTATTTTTATTAAATCATTTTGTTGGGGGCTCTTAAAGCTCTGATCACAATCCATTTATACATCCATTGTGTCAAGCGCATTTGTACATATGTTGCCATCATCACTTTCCTTCTTTTAATCCTTTTATTGGGGGGCTCATACAGCTCTTATCACAATCCATACATAGGTCTACTGTGTGTCAAACACATCTGTATATCCACCGCCCTCATCATTCTCCTGACCTTTGCTTTCTAGCTAAGCCCTTGGCATTGGCTCATTTTTTTCCCTCTGTTCCCGCTCCCTCCCGTCGTAAACCCTTGATAATTTATAAATTATTATTACTTTGCCATCTCTTACACCGTCCGATGTCTCCCTCCACCCACTTCCCCGTTGTCTGTATCCCACGGAGGAGGTTATATGTAGATTCTTATAATCAGGTCCCCCTTTCTACCCAACTGTGTTTTTTAAAGAGAAACTTGCCCTTGGCACATGCGGTTTGCAATAGTGTGTTTTTCTAAGCCTGCCAAGCGTCCCCCTGATAACTCTAGCCATGGAGAACGTATCCATAAAAAAGCAGGCCCTGAATTCCCTTTACCCACCCCTAGACCTGAAGCAGCTGTTTTTGGAAGGGCCACCTTAGACCCTCAAGGTCAGGATCTAAATTCTGGGGATGTCCTAAGGCCACCCACTGCTGCTGGGGCTATTACTGGCTTGACCTCTGGTGTCTATCTCCTGGATTGGGCTTTGATCCTAGAGCTGCCCCTCAGGGGACTGAGTCCCCCTCTCCAGGTGTGCATACCAAGCAGAGCAAGAGGGAGCAGGCTGCCTTGGCGGGGAGGGGAAGGGGCAGTGTCCCCACTGGGCTCTGTGCCTTGGCCAGACCCCACTGTTTATGATGGCAGCTCTCTTTAGCACTGTCCTGTATACGCAGCAGAAACCTTGCACACACATCTCCTATGTGCACCTCATAACACCTCAGGGTGACGGGAGGTGGGGGGGGGGGAGGGGAGGTGTTTCGAGCCCTGGACTGAGAGGGCAGAAGCACAGGCTGGGCAAGTGCAGGGCCTTGCTCCAAGCCCCAGAGGCAGGCAGGGGTGGGCAGGACAGCCCCTCCAGTGAGTACTTCTCCATATCTCTGCCGGTGGGGGGGCGACCTTGATGACTTCTGTCCTGGACACTCTGTGCTTTAGAGATTGCATCTCTGCCACTCCCAGTCTCTCCCTCTCTTTGGGGGGCCATCCAGTGAGTCCTCCAGGGTCGGCTCCTCCCCTGTTGGTAGTTGTATTTTTTTTTTTTTTTGGTGCCGGAAAAGATCTTAGGAACTGTATCCGCCAGAGTTCTGGCAGGAAACAGATGGCACTCTCAAATTAGGTAATCTGAGGAGAGTTTAAGAAAAGGACTACTTGCCGAGGGATGGGCCAGCCGAGGGAACAGTGCTGCACTTACACCCCTGGGCCAGCAGGCGTGAGGGCAGGGGAGTGGGGAGACAGAGGGCATTGTGAAGGCGAACCCAGACCTCTGGTTGGTCCACAAGGAGCCAGCCAGGAGAGCTAATATTAGTTTGCTTTCCTCCCTTCCCTACTGGGCAAAGAACACAACAGTGGATCCATGGGCAGGGGGCCCCTTCATGCCACCTCTATGGCCAGCCTCCATAGGGCGAGGTGGAGAATGGGTAGACAGAGGACCTGGAAACTGTTTCGTTCTCATTGACAGATACCCAAACTCACAATCCATGCCGATCTCTTGTGACCTCCTCCTGTACACTACAGATGGGGTTAAACTGCCCCTGAGAGTTTTTGAGCCTATAACTGTGTACTTGAGTAAAAAGCCCAAGGGGCAGCTGGTGGCTTTGAACTGCCAATCTTGCGATCACAACCCAACACATGACCATGATGCTACCAGTGCTCAAAAAGCCACCCCTACATGGTACAATCTATAGCTTCCTGGATGCCATCTTCCTTCCCAAATGCCTACTTTGCTCAGACAGACTGACGTGCCCGCCTTGGACCAGAGAGTGAGGGTCTCACAATTTAACGGGGCCACAGTGCAGAATAAGGAGCCTTGGTGGTGCCATCGGCTAGGCATTGGGCTGCTACTTAAAAGATCAGCGGTTCAAGCTTACTAGCCGCATCTTGAACACAAGATGAGGCTATCTGCTCCAGTAAAGATTTATAGTCTTGGAAATCTTGTACAAAGCCGCAGAGTTGGCACTGACTCCAGGGCAGTGGGCTTTGTTAGAAACACTGTGCGAGGTGTGCAAACACACTGGGTCTGGAGCATGGAGCACGTGTGTGCAGTTCTGCGAGGAAGACGAAAATGCTCCCACCCGATCTCCCGCTCGCAGCAGCCAGACCAACAGTCTACAGTGAACAGACCATACTCCCACCCAATGTACATGCAGAAATAGCTGTGCAGTGACCCATCAGCTGCCCAGGTCTGGAAAAATCCTCCGGGATATTAAAAAAAAAAAACGCCCCAAAACCACATGATCTTACAATGCTTTTAAAACTAAACTGGGAAACAGCCTGGCTCAGTAAACAGTGGATTCTTGAAACCCTTTTTTGGTAGCATAATGAGCTGAGCGACAACTTCAAAATGCAAGACTGGATTGTTTGATGACTCTCAAAAGAGCCCTGACGGGGTTTGTAATCCTTGCTTCTTCACCAAGTAAGATAGCTGGGTTAGTCCAGGTAGACTAGAGAAACAAATTCATAGACACTCAGATGAGTGTAAGACAGAGCATTCTATCCAATAGGAATTGAATATTGAGAAAACATCCCAGCCCCATCCACACTGAGTCCTTAAGTCCGATATTAGCCCATATGTTCTACCAGTCGATAAATTCCACTTTAGGCCCACAGAGCACATGCAATGATGCCACATGCAGGAAGCTCACAGGCCAGGGGGTGGTAATTCCTGTGGATCCAGTGGCAGTGGAAGCATCTCAGTGCTGGTAGGGGTCTCCAATGTGGCTCCTCCAGTTCCAGGGCTCTAGCATAGCTCCCTGTGTTTTGTTGACCGAAATGTCTCACAGGGAGTGAGCCTGTATCTCGCCTCCAGCGAGCTATTTATATATCTTCTTAGCACCTCCAAACGAGGTCATCAAGCTGCAACCTGAATGACAGGCTAGAGACTCCCCCTCTTCACTCTTAAGTCTCAAATTGACAACAGATTATGTAGCTACCACAAAAAGGATCTCTCCGTGAGAGGAGGCTGTGCAGAGAATCACACACTGAGCAGTGAGACAGGGGCCCCTGTGTCCTTGCCTGAGCCTGGTCTCCAGAGCCGGTGCTGATTCTGGAGAGGGCCTGGTAGTCCAGGCTGGGCAGTTCTCTGCCAGAAACCTCTGGGCTAGTTTCCCCTCCAATGGGACCAGGTCCTCCTTTGGTCCATTCTCCACCTGGGAAAAGTCCATGCCCCCGGTCTGTCCCTCAAGTTCAGTAGCATGAGCTAGGCCTCCAGACACCAGGTGCCCGAGGAGGGGCCAGGTAGGGGCACTCCCCCAAAGGATACACATTTCAAAGACAAGACATAAAAACTGTCATCAGCGTGACTTCACTCTCAGCAACCTGCCTTTCTGCTCTGCTCCGGATGCGGGGGTCACAGAATCCAGTTCAAGGTTCCAATGGAGGGCTGTGCCAGCAGCCTGCCAGGCGGCCAGCCCAGGGCGCCATCCTTCTGCTGTAGAGTTGGCACCTCCATGCCAGGAGGGCTCCCTTCACAGGCCCCAGCTCCAGACAGGCTACAGCCAGGTTCCACGTAGCAGTGGCGGGTGCCAGGGGCTGGAGCTGCGAGGGAAGCTGTGCCTGTCGAGTTGCTTTCTGCCCCTTGAATAAATCCAGGCCCTCAGAGTGGCAGCCATGGCTGGCTGGCTCAGGGAACTGGGCCTTAAACCAGGACAAGCCCTCAAGAGTTTAGCAGGTATGGTAAGTCCCGGGGCCCATCGCAGCCTCTTGGGGGACAGAGCACACATGTCAGGGAGATGGATAAGAGAAGATGGATTGCTTGGGTGCTTTGGCTGCAAGAGCCTGGTTTACTAGGAAGCCATAGCCCAGGTCCAGTAGGGGAGAGGCAGAAGGGGTGGGGTAGAATGAGGGGTGGGTGTGATTCAGCCCTTGTTGTCTGTCTGCCTTGTGAGCCCCGTGTTGGACAGGGTGCATCAGCCAGGATGTCCTCCTGGCCCTCACAGCCCAGAGGCACTCTGTCCGCTTGCTAATGACACCAGGAACTCCGGAGGAAGGCGCTGTTGAGGCCAGAGAGGAACCCTGTGCATGGGTTCTCTGGGTGTCCCCACCCCCACCCCACCTTGGTCACGAAATGCAGACTCTCACATCCCGCCCTGCCAAACAGCACACATGACCCTCACCCCCCAAGGGCAGCCTCACACCTCAGGGTTCAAAGCTATTGTGCAGCAGCTGGAGCAGCTGTAACAACAGCACCGAGGAGGCCTGGCAAGTGAGTCATGGGCTAAAGTATGTGCACTGCACATTCCCTCCTTTGTCCTGACAACTGCCCCTCTCTCAGCAGCCGAGGCTGGAGGGGCGTAGCTGAGAGCAGCTTCCTTTCCAAGCCCCGGGGCCTGCCTCAGGAACCCCAGCCTACAGGCCCCCACCCTTTCCCAAGCCCTCTTCTCTGTCCTGTCAGAAAACTCCCATGACCCACGAGGGCACGGTGCCCTCGGGTTGGTATGCTGGCCAGCCTGGGGCCAAGGTTTGTATTTGGCTCTGCCACCACTGGCAGGGCAAGACACCCTCCACCATCCCAAACCAGCTCCTGCTGGAACCAGGACTGCCAGGTGGCTCCCCTTGAGGGGGGGCTGCTTCCCGGAGCACCACACAGCTGGGTCTCTACTTGGATGCCCCCTCCTTCTCCCCGCCCTCCCCCCACCACAGCGTGCATCTGAGTATTGCAGAGGGAATGTGCTGGAATCTGTCTGGGATCCAAAGGACACTTGCTGCCCCACAGGTCGATGGTCACACCTGTCCTGTGGCCAAAGGGTGACAGCTGGCCCCTGAGCTACCCTGGTGTGAGGCTCGGCTGGACTGGGTGGGGACAGAGCGCACCAAGACCTCCTCTCTCTTGGAGTTGGATATGAGACCCAGCAGAGGCCAGAGACAGTCAGGAGGATCAGGGAGAGGAAGTGAACATAAAGAGCAGCTCCTCTGCCTACAAGAATCCCTGCGGGCCCCTGGGGATAGTGAAACAGCAGGTCCCCAGAGCTTACAGAGCATCCTGAACACTAAGGCGCCCGCGGACTGCTGGGACGGACAGGGGCTGCTAGTGGCGAGGGCCCATGCTGACTTCCCTGCCACCCCCATCCTTACAAGGACTCTCTGTCCCTCAGGTAAACTGGACATCCCATGAGTGGACCATGCCAGACTAGGTAACCAGACCCACCCCCAGGGCTCCTCACAGCTGAGTTCAAATACCCGGGGGGTTTCCGTGAGTCTAGTCTCTACGGAAGCAGACGGCCACATCTTTCTCGCAGGGAAGGCTGACCTTTCCGGTCAGCGGTCAAGCACTTCATCCACACATAGCCCCAAACCCACTGAACACAACCCTACAGGACAGAGTAGAAAGGCTCCCTGAGGGTCCCGTACATCTTGAGGGGAGCAGACAGCCCCAATTTTCACCCGTAAGGCAGTGGCTGCTGGGTTTGAACCATTGACCTTGCAGTAAATCTCCCAAGGCTTAACCCATGATGCCACCAGGGCTGCTTCTGCCTGAAACAGGGGGGTGATTTTATGTATTTGCGGTGGTGGCCCTGAGGGGCTGTCTGTGACCTCTGGTGACAGACACAGAGCTGCCTCGCTGAGTTTTCCAGGGACAGATCTCCACATCTTTCTGCCATCGAGCCATGGCAAAGGTTCACACCGCCCCTCTGGTTGGCAGCCCTGCGTTCACTCACGGCTCCACCAGGACTCCCTAGCAGACAAGAAGACGGAGCTTTAAAGAGAGGAAGTGACTTGTGGATAGACACTGGTGTCTGTTTAAAAAGACAAGCTCACTGCCATTGGCTGGATTCTGACCCACAGCCTGGATTCTGACCCGCAGCACAGGGCGAAATGATTCCCGTGGGTTTCCCAGACTGCAGCCTTGGAAGGGAGTAGAAAGCCCCATCGTTCTCCCCCGCCCGGGCCACTGGTTTCCAACTGCTGACCTTCATGTAAACCACGAGGGGCCCATCAACTAAGTACTCCTTCTTCTTCCTCTCCTAGAGAACTCGATGGCAATGTACTCAGCTGAAAATCGTCCCAGAGGCCCCTCCAGCTCACTGGTCACGTGACACAGGGCTGGCCGATGAGACCTAGCTGCTGAGAGAGCTCCACAAAGCACAGATTGCCTCTTCTGCCCTCTCCACTTCTTTTTCCTACTGGAAACACTTCACAGGTGAGGCCGCAGGATGCAGCAGCGGCTGGGTGTGCAGTAGAGAACAGAAGAAACCTAAGAGACCAGCTCCTGAGGACCCTGCTGCGATTCGCCGAGGCTTGCACTGCCCCCTCCAGAACCTGCATGCTGTCAGAGAGAAGAGCGACCTATGTGTTTCAACCACTCTTAGTTGGGTTTTCTGCTTTTTTGTAGCCAAATGCTTTTCTGACAGATCACACCTGTGTAAGCCACAAAGCTTGATAAGACACACAGCGGGGCTGGGACTCTAACCAAGGCCTGTACAACTCTATGGCTTAAGATCCTGGGACAACACGCCCTCCTGCTCTCAGGACAAGAGGTCTGCTAATTGAACAGGTGATGTATGCACAGCCCTTGGCAATCACAGAGCAGACACCCAGTGAAGATTAGCCACTGTTGTTACAATTATGATTTGGCCCGGTAACATCCAAGCCACTTAGGCTCTTCGGTTTTCATAGCCGAGACCACAAGGACACATCGAATGAAATGAACACACAGAAAGCAGTATCTTTCTTAAGAAGGGTGAGATCTTCTGGCCAACAGGGCTACCAGGAGCAGGGGCTTGGTCCACTAAGAGGGGACTCCCATTTGCAAATTCTGCATGTACCCCACGCCCACCCTACCCCCGGAGGGCGGTATAGACACAGAGACCGGTGCATTACTTACATGCTCCTTGGGGCCCAGTACGCTCTTCCTCTGCTTGCCCCTGCCCCAGGTCTCGCTGGAGCATACACAGAAAGCTCTGAGCTTGGGGTTGGGCAAGTCCTATTGGCGTCATCAGGGACCCTGGCAAATTTGTACATTTTTCCTCCTCTCCCAGACAAAAGCAGGTCTCTTGAAGCAAAGAGCAACCTCACTTT
Organism: Nesogale talazaci; assembly: GCA_004026705.1. Classification (NCBI taxonomy): domain Eukaryota; kingdom Metazoa; phylum Chordata; class Mammalia; order Afrosoricida; family Tenrecidae; genus Nesogale; species Nesogale talazaci. The sequence goes on along the minus strand of PVJH01010237.1, from coordinate 44,888 downwards.
GATAACAGCAAAACCCTGAGAACAACCTAACTGTCTCACTGTGAGGTACTGCTTTAATTAAAGGTATGCCACATCCACTAGACGGGGTGACGACCCGGCAGTCATTCAATGTGATGCTCTCTAAGGATTGTTTGTGAACAGGGGGAACTGTATTTGGCTACAAAAAAAGCAAAACTAGGTAGCATGGTAAGCTATCGAAAAAACAAGAAACAAAAAACAAACAAAATTCGTGGCTATTGAGTTGATTCCGATGGACAGTAGCTTTATTTGAGCTTCTGAACCTGTAAGTCTTTCCAGAAGACCACCTCGTCTTTCTCTTACATAGTGGCTAGTGGGTTTGAACCTCTGACCTTGCGGTTAAGGGCTCAATGCCCAACCCACTGCACCACCATGGTTCCTTACATTAAGTGATACATGTGGCATATTTCCCATTGTCATATCATGTGCGGGATCAAAAAAGCAAAAAGAAAAAACCCTTTATCTACTTTTTAATAGTTCTATTGACATCTAATTCACACATTACACTATTTGGTAGTTCAATCATCTTAAGAGTTATGTGACTACCACCACCATCAATTTTAGAACATTTTCTTCTATCTTGTAATCATTGTACTTTGTTTCCTCCCTCCTTCCCCCCAACCTTCCCTGCCATGTACCTAGGTTAATCCAGGTACAGGCTCTATATATTTACTTAGCCTGGATCTCATATACAGAAAAGATGGGGGGGGGGGGGCGGAAGAAAGAAGCAAAAAAAAAAAATTAACAATGACAAAATAAACCAGGCGGGGAAAACCTCAACTGACAAAAAAGCAAAGAATATTAAAAACTGCAACAACTTCAAAATGGGTCCAAAGGGAGATCAGAGACATGACGTTTTAACCTAACCACATCTGCCGTAATCAACATCACGATGGTCTCTGGTTCACAGCTTATCCCTGGGCTGTGGTCAGAGGGTTTTGACTCAAGACAAGCGACCCTGGGGACAGCAGCACAAACACTGCCCCATGCTGCTTCACCCCCACAACTGTTGTTACGCTTGAGTCTGTTGTTGCAGTCACTGTGTCCATCCCTCTGGTCAAGGCTCTCCCTCTTCTACAAAGCCACTTCCTCAATCGCCACACATTCAGGGTGGTGTTCCCTCTCTCCCAAGGTGATGTCCCCGAAAGCCAAGGGTTCATATATGCGGGTGTGTTTCAGATCCACACCCCCAGCCCAAACTGTTCCTCTGAGATCTAGCCCAGGGCGATACTGCGTCCTTGAAGCCCCGCAGACACCTCACCGACCACATGTCCAAACAGAAGGACCCTCTTCCTACATGACCTGGCTCTGCTGACACCCCCAAGTTCATCTTAAGTTACTCCCCGTTTCCTCACTCAGGGGCTCCAGTTGGCCTTCCCGGTGCTGGTTCAGCAACCCCACAGCAAACTGAATCCATTCAGGTGTTTCCTATTATTGCCTTCCCAGCCCTTACCATCATCTGTAGTTATGGTAATTACTTAATGACCTGGTCACTTGTGTGTCATCTGCCACGCTGGAAGACCCAAGAGGCAGAGACTCTCACCAAATACTTCCTGAATGACAAGGTGGGCTGTGAGCCAAACAGGCAGTAAGCTCCAAGTTTCATATTGTTAGCATAAGTTGGGGTGTTATGTGCAAAAGCCCTTGGCATGCGGCTGGGCACGCGAGAAGCCCTCCACAGACAGCAGGAGCAGAAGTGTTCATCCGACGCATTGCTGGTGGTACATCAGCAGTGTCGATTCCTAGCCAGGCCCCTTCCTGCACTGCCACCCTCCGCCTGCCAGCACCGCCCGGTTTCCGCAGAGCTTCCCAACAATGTCAGACTAGGAAGAAAGTCTAGGTAGGGATGGATGGGCTTCCTAAAAATCAGCCAATGACAAGCCAAGGGTCCAATCCACAACCAATAACCAGAACCCGTTTCATTGGGCACGGGTTCCGACTCTATGGCAGTCCTTAGCAATAAGGACTGCCCAGGGACTACCTTTGTGAACCTACACAACTAATACCATTGCTCTTCTTTGGGCGCTAACAGCTACACCATGCTCGGCCCAGCGCCTTTCCCAGAAGAGGCAAAGCTTAGCTCTCTGGGCCAGCTCTAAGCTGAGACCTCTGCACCTTCCTTGTAGACACACCCCACTGAAAACGCCCACCCTTATGGTTCTGAAAGTGCTCTGGGCTCACTCCACTGATAACCTTGAATGCCAGCCCCTTCTGTCCACTTTGCAGAGCACTCGCAGGGGTATGACTTGGTATTGAAAGGGGTTCAGTGTCGTCAGGACGTGGTTTCTCAGAGGAAAAGCACGTGAAGGGCAGAAAAGCTTTGTTTTCCTCCCCCACAGCAGAGCTCTCTCCATCCCTGCCCTCTCGAAAGAAGCAGGCTCCAGGTCGGGTCCCTGGGCAAGCCCCAGGCAGTTTGTTCAACAAACCACATGGCGATAACGGCAAGTTTACTACCACAAGCACTCTGAGCTACATTCTCACCCCTTTTTGCCATCTCACCCCTTTTTAAGTGCCCCAAAGAGGTTGTGTTTTACACATTACCCAGCTTCTTCAGCATAGCACCTCAGAGAAGAACCCCAGCAGTCTGAACACAGAGCCCTTTCCAGCATCATACCTTCCCTCCAAACGCAGAGCAAATATCCCCCAAGGGCTGCAAAGTTTCTGCACGAAAGGCTAACTCTGATGTCACTGCTTCTCCAGTGTCTCCATCCTCTGTCTGCGAGGGGATTTAGATAAAGAGAAATGCACACCCACACCCCCTCATGGATCAGAGCATTTTTTCCATGAGTATGCATCTGAGGAACAGTCCGAATGAGGGAAGCGTTTTCGTGAAGAGAGCTGTTTTAAGCTGTGATTATTCTGACTCACCTGCGGCAGGTGTGGAGTACTAGCTCCAAGAGACAGAAACATTAGGTTCCCACCGCCCAGAGCCCTTCCTAGTGTGATGATCACAGAACTGCCTGTCTTTTTTCCATGCAGAGGTTCAACAGCTTGCAATGCTAGCATTCCGTGGGACGCAGCATGACCACACCCCTGCCAACTCCAGGAGCTGGAATGTGTCGTGAACGCATCCAAGAGACGAAATCCAGGCTCTGAAGAAAGAGCTGGCCCATAGAGCCAAACAACATTCCAGGAGGAACTATTTAATCTTGCTGAGAGCCCACTTGTCCAAACCATCGGCTGAGCAGAGAAGGCTGGGACTGGAAGGGTGGGCCATCCATGAAGGGCTGGAGCTGCACGCATGGAGAGGAGTTACAGGGAGCGTCTGGGGAGGTCAAGGCTCGGCTTCCTGCAGCTCTTCCACTGCTGCCTGTTTGCCTCTCTGAGTTCCGGGGAGGCAGGCAGAATAGAACTGCTCCTTCTGGCTTCCCAGTGTAAATCTTGATGGGAACAGACTGCTTCCCTTCTCCCCTATGGAGCGGCTGGTGAGGTTGAACCACCAACTCATTGGTTAGCAGCCCCGTGATTGACTCATTGCACCACCAGCGCTCCTTCCTGCATCGGTAGACCCCACAAAAGTCACATTTCTGCTGAGACATTCATCAGCATTGCTTGTGCAAAGGCACACTCCACTATTCGTGGAGTGCTAAGAGCCCTCTTGGCTCCATTGTTCTGGGTTGGGCTGTGAGTTGCAGGGTGAGCCGTTCAAAACCACTCACCGCTCTGTGGGAGAAATTCACTGCCTTCTATTCCCATAAAGAGTTACAGATTAAATTTTTTTATTAATTTTTTTTAGGCACCACTGCCCTGGTGGTGGGAGCAGGAGGCCCAGCCTTTGCTCCTGTGAGCGGGAATTGAACCTCCATCCCAGTAGGCCGCAGTCCCGCGCACAACCACTATGCCACCGGGGTTCAGCCCCAGATTAATTTTTTTAAATGACTTATTGAAAGAAAAAAAAGAGCTGCACTCTTGGAAATGCACAGAGGCAGTTCTACCCTGTTGTATAGGATCACTGTGAATCGGCATCAACTCAATGGCAGTGAGGTGTTTTGTTTGTTTTCTTTCAACTGTATGCTACTTATCTACTAAATAAATTCCAAACGATGCTTTTCAAGGTGTGGCCAAGTAAGTGCCTGCAGCCTTGACTCTTCTAGTGAAAATAACTCTAGACAAAATATAAAAATATTAAATATATATATATATATATATATATATCCAAAGGCATGTGTATTCAAACCCATTGTTAATTTTTTTTAACTATTCCAACTCTTAGTGACTCCATAGACAGAGTACAACTGGCCCACAGCTGTAAATCTTTCTGGAAGCAGACAGCCTCATCTTTGGGTTAGTGGCTGAGTGCTTAAGCCACTGTGTCTGAGGCTTCTGAAGACATTCTCGAGAGATGAGTAGGGGGATTCTGGAGGGAGCAGGAGGATTGACACTTGGAGGAAGGGGCAGGATATGGCTTTGTTTCTCATCTCATGCCTCTTAGCTAGTAGCTGGCAGAAGTTGGTGCCGTGAGGAGTGGCTAAACCTACGATGTTCAATCTTTCTCATTTCAAGGACCAGAGGCACCCTCCCCCACTGAGAAGTGTGTGTGTGGATGGGGGGGGGGGGGTCGGGGGTGGTCACAGAGGACAGATTCAGAAAGCACTATCCAAATCTCTCACTGACCTGATACTGTGAGCAGGCAATGCTAAAACCCGCCACCGTCGGAGTAACTGAGCTGGGAACCGGGGCCTGGCGCAGGAGGCACTGTCTGCCTCCTGTTTAAGCAAACTGTAGGTAAAAACAAAGATAAACACGCGTGATGAATGAAAACAGGCCATAGGAGAACCCTCTTTAGCGGAAGATACGCGAATCCAGAGTCTCTGCAGCTTGCGACGCGCAGCGTTCAGGATCCCATGAGAAACTGTTCAAATTATGCTGCGTGAGAAAAAAAACGCCGTCTCTCTGAAGACACAGACAAACATCCGAGAGGGAGCAGCTGTTGCCATTGGTAGGGGGTGACGATTACCCAGAGACACCTTAGAACAGCGGTTCTCAACCTTCCTGATGCTGTGACCCTTCCATTCAGTTCCTCATGTGGTGGTGACCCCCAACCATAAGATTATTTTCGTTGCTGTGTACGTCATCACTGTCATTTTACTACTGTGATGAACCGGCTGACCTCTGTGAAAGGGTCGACCTCTCCCAAAGGGGTCGCGATCCTCAAGTTGAGAACTACTGCCTTAGAAGAAAGATGTGGTGTGAGGGACTTGTCTACTCTGATACCCGACCATTCACCATGAATCAACCGGGGCTTTGCGGGTTATTATCATGGTTCACAATGGCACTGGAGGGAGAGATGGGAAGTCTGGACTGAGGAATAGAAAACAAAAGACAGTTTGGGAAGCTCTAGAATTAAAATGCCTATTGTAAAATTTTTTAATTACTTAGACAATTGGATAGGCTTAACTCCTTAACAGGAGTCGGTGAATTTGAAGATAGACGAATAAAAATGATTCGATAAATAGAAATGCAGGGAACCCTGGACAGATGAACCCGTTGGGGCCAGTAGTAGGAGTGGAGTTATCTGGATGGGTGGAGGAAAAGTGGGGTAGAGAGGGGGAGCCAACTTCGGGGATCTACACATAACCTCCTATGGGGGGGCAGACATTGGGGGAGAGGGCGAGGGGGTAGTGTAACTTATAACAAAACAATAATAATTTATAGTGCTTTGAAGGTTGGTGGGGGAGTGGGGAGCACGGATGGAGGGGAAGGGATGGGAGGCTGATATCAGGGGCTCAGGCGGAAAGGTGGAGGTTTGGAATGATGATGGCAGCAGGCATGCGAAGAAGCGTGGCACAATACAGTATTTATGTATTGTGAGAAATGATGTATGAGCCCCCAATAAAATGATTAAAAATTAAAAAAAAAAAGAAGAACAGCGAGTATAAAAAAGCCTGGAAGAAACAGCCGCCACACCACCAAAAACAAACAAACAAACAAACAAACTGAATGGAATCTCAGTCCTGAAAGACATCACCCAGAGGCACCCAGAGGGGCTGGCACAGGGATCATTGGAGTCCTAGAAAAAGAAGAGAGACTGGGGAAGACAAAGATCTGAGTCAATAATGGCTGACCATGTTTTAAACTTCATGTACGGCCTAGCTGTATAGCTTTAAGAAATTAAATGGGCTGGGGGGCTGGTACACGGGTGGTGAGGGTGTTGACGGGAGACCATGTCAAGAAGTCCAGCAAGAAAAAGAATGCTTGGAAACAGATAGTGGTAGCAACTGTATGAGTCTGCTTGATGCGTCAGCTAGAGAACGGTATGTGGATCAACTCCCAACTAATAATAAATAACATCATGAGCCAAGAAAATTAACAAGAAATAAAAGAAGTTAAACAAGGCAGAATAAATATAAAGAAAACAAAAGATCAAGAGCAGAGATTTGGGGAAGCAACCAGAGAAACCCAATACCCTCCATAAAACTGAATGTGGTCCCCGTGACCGCTGCCTTCTCATAGAAACCAAGGACGCCAGACAGTCAAACAAAAGCGCTGTGGGGAAGAACAATCAATCCAGGATTCCAGAGCTAAGAAAATGTCCTTCAGGAATAAATAAACCTATCTTTGTCAAGTCTGTCCACCCAAGGTCTTTATTTCATCCTGAAAAATTGGCTTGCCACGAAGTAGTTTGTACATCAATTCACAGAAACATAAGACACCTGTGTTAAAATGAATGATCATTTAAAATATCGAGGAGGTGGGGGTGGAAACCTCAAGAAAGCCATCTTGCCTCTCCATCTTTCTTTAGGATAGAAAAACATGCAAAAACTACTTCTACATCATCTGACCTGGGGCTGAGCATCCGTGACTCCTGAGATCACCAGGTCTAATCTGCTCCATCTCATCTCTTCTCCCATTTCCCACTATGATGCCACTGGGGATATAAAGGACAACTGGCCTTGTGGCAAGAAACCCTGGTGACCCGGTGGTTGCCTGCTAACTGAAAGGCAGGGGGTTCTAACCCACCCAGAGGCTCCTATGGAGAAAGACTTGGTAAACAACCCCCCTGAGGGATGTCGGTCTAGGAAACCCTTTGAGGGGCAGTCTGCTCTGACAAATGGGGCCACTGCATCAGAATAAACTCAACAGCACCTAACAACAAAAACAGCGACAACAGAATACATGATTCAGACCTGGAGAGGGAAGGCAGAAGTGACCATTGAACAGCTGCCAAGGGTAGGCAATTTCCTGGGCCCCGGGAAAGAAAGTACAGGGGCCAAGGTCTCCTGAAAGGACTCATTTAAATGACAGAATGCACTGCGAAGGCTGAGACTAAGTCAATATTTGCAACAGAAACTGCAACGTGAAGAAACATATTGGTTGGACTTGTTAGACCAGGAACCATTCCCCCAGAGAGCCCTGCGAGCGTGAGTTCCCTCTCTTAATACTGTCTGAAGCTACTGCTAAGTGTTCATTTCTGTTCAAAGGAGGATTACCAAACAACCTGTTGGCAGCACAAAGATCCCCTTCATCCTTCCCTTCTGGCCTCCTTCAAAGCTAGCAGCAGACTGTTTTCCAAACGGTTCACATCCCGAGTCGACTGCCAAACGTGGCTATTAACTAGTCCCTGACATCTAAACAACAGCTGTGCTCTGTCTGCTAAAGGGCAGCCTCATGAAGACAGTGACTCCCCAAAGGTCAGCAGTGTCCTACGGCAGGAAGTTCACTCCATGGTTGGTGGCACATGCCAGTACCATGGAGCAGTGTCTGTTTGTCCCAGTTTCCTTTCCTCCCCTTTGGCTCATCTTCACTGGTCATAAATGCCCGGCTCGTCTTGCACAGGAAGCGGGGGCCTTAAGCCTCACCCTGCATGTTCTCTGCCCCGCTCCTGAACTCACAGACACTTTTCACTGGAGCAGATCTGAGAGTCGATCTGGAAATGGTATCAATGCCAGTGGGCCAGAAGACGAAGCAAAAATACTTGACTCTAAAACCCAGCACATTTTTCTGAGCTTTTTAATAAAGGGCCAGGCACTCTCTCTCTCAGCTGGCCCTTCCCTTTTACAGGCAAGGAAACTACAATTCTGCCCATAGTCATGTGATTTCAGAAGCACCCCACAAGAGCATCCAGTTTTCCTTGTGTATCTCCAAGGGCCCTTCTCTGCTGGAAATCTTCCCAGCCAGAGGCACTCTTCAAAATTCATTTTGGATTCCCCACCCCCCAAACAATCAAACAAAACTTGTCCTCTGGAAGGGAGGTAGCTGCAAAGGTGATTTTGAAATTTACCACATGGAGTAAAACTCACGGGATTAGCCTGGGTCATTAAAAAGTAATAGAACAATGATGGCTTGTGTGCTAGGCCAGGTTAACTAGAGAAACAAATCCAGGAACACACATATGTGTATAAGAAAGAGATTTATATCAAAGAATTATGGTAAGAAAAGCATCCCAGCCCAGGCACGTCAAGTCCACAATTTAGCCCATAAGTCCAATCCTAGTCCATAAATTCCTCTTCTGACTCGCATAACCACTTGCAATGGTGTTGAATCCAGGAAGATCACAGGCCGGTGGGTGAAAAGTCTCGTGGATCCAATGACAGTGGAATAAAATGACCAGATTTTAACATTGATAAAGTGGGGCACCATTGATGGGGAGGGGAAGAGGGGGTACATTCCCTTCCTATTCTCCTGCCGTTCCCTAGCTTGTCGTGCATTTTTTCCAAAAATTGGGACTTTTAAAAAATGACGCAGGATGTGGGAAAAAATTGTTTAAAATCAGGACTATCCCATCAAAAGCATCTCCGGGGTTCTGGCTGCCATCAGTGTGGTTTCATGAGACTTGGTAACCAGAATGTAAAGAGGAGAGAGAGGGAGAGGGCGGGGAGGGAGGGAGAGAGAGAGAGAGAGAGAGAGAGCACATCCTGCCTTCAGGGAGGAAGAGAAGTTCCCAGAATCTTCATGAGAAGGCCATACCCACAAGGAGGCACCACCAGACTGACAGGTTGACAGGCTAGACTCCACCCTTTCACTCCTAATATCTTCAAATTGACATGATATTATTGTAACAGCCAAGCTTCTTTGTACAGATATTTTAAAATGTGCTACAAGGCTAAAGCAAAAAAAAAAATAGTATTTATTTACCTATATAGTCCCTGGCCCTTAGTAAGTAACGTATCATTAGTGATCATTATAATACTCTAAGTGTGGGTATATCTATATACATATGTATGTATATATATCTTGCTTGGCTCCTTTTTTCATAGACATTCTGATGACAGTTTTATCCAAATTTTAAACAGGATGACACTGAGAAAGTTAGAATACCTTGCTCAAAGTCACAAAGGAAGTAAACGGAGTGTGTGAAGCAGAGTGACCTGGTGTTGGATGTAGGGGTAGCACTGCAGCGCTGATAGCAATTTTGAAAGGCTGCGAGGCTCTCAATGTTCATCCATAGGGACCTGGTTAGAGAAGCCAACGTGCAGCCCTATAGAGAATACTCCTGAGTGGGAGGCAGGTGTAGAATTTCTGAAATGCACACAAGGCTGTAGTATATGCCAAGCAGAAACAACAACAACAACAAGCTGCGTCATGTAGGGCAAGATCCCACTTTTGTTGAAGAACTATCTATGTGAAGTCACAGATGTGTCTGAAGAGACATCTGTGTGCACATTTATTTATCGATGGTATACACCTAAGGTTCTATAGATACTCATACATATACATACAACAGGGACTGCAATCCTTTTAAATGTAGTCTTTAACTGTTTCAATCTGTGACAAGCATACGTTATCTATTTTTTTTCTTTCTTTTGTGATTTAGGTATAAGCTTTCACTATAAATTTGTTTCCTCGATCAGTAACTCATACACAAATTGGTTACTGACTGACCTGGGCTGCAACCCCAAGTATGTAAACACTCTCCCCTTCCCCCCAGGGCTCCTCACTTCCATTTTCCTAGTTGCCCCACCCCTCCATGCTTTCTTACCTATGGTTTGGGGCATGTGTGACCTTTTTTGGTGTCCCAAGAAGCCCGTTCTTCCTCAATGTTACTATCTATTCTTTGGCTGAAAGGTGACTTTTGGGAGCCTCATCAGTTTCATCTTAGAAGGCTGGGTAAGGAAAATTGCTTTGGGGCTTTCTCTAAGGTCTGGAGGCCTAGAGTCTGGTCTTTTTTCCCTCCTTTCTAATATTCACTCAATTCAGTCTGGTCATTTTTTTCCTAATATGCATGCAATATATTCTGCTTTTTTTTTTTTTTAATTCATTCTGCCCAGGGCCTTCTATTGTGGTCTGGTCAAAGTTGGTGGTGGTGGGGACTGGACACCATCTAGTTCTTCTGGTCTCCAGTTAGAGAAGGATGCAGTTCCTGTGGGCCATTACATTAGTCCTTCAGACTTACTACTTCCTCCGGTCTTCATTTTCCTTTGTCTTCCTTGTTCTAGGAGGGGAGAGGCCAATGGTTGCTTCTTAGATAGCCACTCACAAGCTGTGAGGACCTCAGAGACTCCTCACCAGACTAAGATGCAGACTATTACCTTTATGCATTGTGTTTTGCCAATTGACCGAGATATCCCCAAACAAGTACAAGGGGGGGAAAAGCTTTCATAAATAGAACAAACAACGAATTGAAAGTGCAAGTGGTCCTCTCAGTCAGGAGTTCAGTGCAATAGTTTCCACTATAAAAGGTCCCCACCCTCCCAACTCAGGCTGGAGCAGAGGACCACAGTCTGCGCATTGAGTGCAGACCATCCCGCAGTCAGCTGTGTCCTAGCTTGTGGCTGGCCTGGTGCCCTGCACACCTGTGTGCAGGTATAGGAAGGTCTTCTATTGACAATCACTTCTTTCAGACAGTGAACTGAGAACTGGCACAGAGACGTGAATGTTAGCTTGAACATGGCTTTGGCCTGGGTGGTCCAGCTTCAATCGGACAAACGTGGGTTTAGTCTGGACAAAGACAGACCTGCGACTTAGGCAAAGGCTTATTCCGTCAGCGGTGGTGATGGATGGAGGGCAGGAAACTCTAGAGATGGGGGTGGAATCTGGTCCATTCTGTGTTCTCTGGATAAGTCACTGGGCAGGTCGGCCTGGAACCCTTAGCTCCAACCCCCAAACTCACCCCAGAAGAAGGGTGGGTATAGGAGAGTCACATACGCTCTACCCCCTGGGCGTGGAGCAGGAACAGGTCACCCTCAGTTAGTGAAGACACCCAGTTGTCAGCAGAGCCTGTCCTCAGCTGGCAGCGGCGGGATTTCTGATAGAATTCCCCTGGCCCTGTCTCAGTGACAAAGTGGCAATCCATCTTCTAAACCCAGGGAGGAGAAGATTTTTCTCCTTCCTTCCGTCCATCTGTCCCCTGCTTCCCTTTCTGTCACGAGGCATATGGCCTTGCCTGCCTTAGAACCTTGTCTGAAACCTGGGAGGTTCTGGCAGGAGAGAGCCCGGCCCCTGCCAGTGGGCAGTGAGGATATCTTGTGACAGGAGCCTCCGGACACAAAGCCTGGGCCTGATCAAGCTGTGGACTGCCCGCTCCCCTCCACCAGGCTGTGGGGATCTGAAAGTTTGCTAGGCCTTAGTGTGGCCGCATCCCCTCCACCCTCCAACCCCAGTCACACTTGCAACCTTGTAACTAAAAGATATTGTCACTGGAGCAAATGCAATTACGTATTTTAAATCAAATTGCTCAGGGTGAGGGGACCCTTAAAATAAAGGCACTACCGGAAAGCAAACACATTCAATCTTTTTTGCTTTGTTCAGCCAAAGAACTAACACGGCGTGATTGGTCATTTTTTAATCCTTCATCAATTACCTCCTTGTAATGAAAATTCTCATGTTGGCTCTTTGAGACCCTCCATTCCATTTCCCGGCACTTCTGCGATGTTCAGCAAGGAAGGGGCCACTGAAGGCCAAGGAGCTTGCTCTGGTTTTCATTTATTTTCCCAAATACCATTTCTTCCCTTCCCTTCCTGCCAAGCCCCGCGCCCCCCCACCCCCCCACCATGGAGTCGACACTACCCTTTTGATTACATCCCCTCTGCAACTGTTTGCAAAACTTTTCAAATACGAACTCCCTATGGATATGTCTCACTCCCCACCCGCTCCATCAACTTGATTCTGACTCAGGATGGAAACTGCTGAAGGGTTCCATAGCCCATCCTGTACCACAGCCCCTTCGGGCTACCGGGACTGAATGATGACAGGCCATGAATGCCAGGTCATCTGTGTGTTCCGAAGCAACTGGACCCACAGGACAAAGACGGGGCTTCTTTGAATGCCGAGCCCCTGGTCCTGGTTCGGTTTCTCCCTCCTTTTAGATAGATGCATGTCCTTATTCTGTGAAAGCCCTTAGGCTGGTTGCTTCCCAGAGAAGGACCCACCTCTCATTTGGAATGCGTGGAGGGGGGCAGATGCAGCTAGTTTATAATCCCCCCCCCCCATCATTTGACCTCCCTGAAAGAGCCATTTAAATGTGTTTTAGTTGTCCATTTTTTTCTGCTTCCTTTTCAGTTGAGGTTTTAAAAATCTGTTTTACTTTGTTATGGTTGCTAGTTTGTTGCTTTGCTTTTAATACTGTTCTGTATCTAAGATCCAGGATAGACAGTCACTGGCGTAATGGTCCCTTGGGGGTAGGGCAGGAGAGGTGGGGGAAATGGGGCGTTAATGATAATGAGCCGAAGGAAGGAGAAAATGTTCTGGAATTGATTGTAGTGATGACTGTACAACTGTTCTTGGTGTGACCGAGCAATCGAGTTGAATGGTCTGTGAACTATGTGCCAATCGAATTGCTCAAAAATAAAGCAATAAAATTGTAAGCCAGAAAAGGATCCACTGAAAGGAAATAATAGAGTTCCTGCCGATGTAAATCCACTGCCAACAAGTGGGTTCCGGCGCCTAGCAACCGGTGGCTGAGGATGGCAGCCTGGCCCACCGGGTACTCCATCGCACAGGGCTGCTATAAGCTGCAGTTTACTGATGGGCAGTGGGTTCACTTTGGCAGCTTTAAAAGACATCTTTGTTCTGTACTCTCATTTGACTTGAGAGTTCAGCCTAGTATAAAATACCTGAGGGAAAATAATCTTCTGTTTTCATTGAGCCAAATTCACTCTAATAAGAAATCGGATAACATTCTAATTTTCATTCATTTATTTGTGACAAGCTTTCCCCGCTCACCTTGGAGTTTTTAAAAAAATGATGCTTCTAGAGTCTTGAATGTTGATGCTACTGTGCCAGGTCTGGGTCTTTTGTTTTCTCAATCATTGAACCGGGCTCTAGTGTGAAAGTTACTTAATTTGACCCTGAGTTTTAATTTTTTTTCTTACATGCATTCTTTGACAATCACCTCTATTCTATCCTCTGTGTGTGTGTGTGTGTGTGCGCGCGCGCCGGACAGATACTGAACTTCATAAATACTGTATTTTCTGGCTACTTCCCCCCCCCCAATGATTTTACTGGGGGCTCTTACAGCTCTTATAACATTCAATACATCATTTGTATCAAGCATATTTGTACACATGTTGCCATCTTCATTTCCAAATATTTTCTACTTGAGCCTTTGGTATAAGCTCCTCTTTGCCCCTCCTTTTTTTTTTTTTTTTGTTAAAATAAATCTTTTTCTTGCGGGCTCACACAACTCCCATCACGATCCATACACACATCAATTGCATGCAGGACACATTTGCACACTTACTGCCGTCATCACTCTCAAAACATCCTCCCTCCACTTTGGTCCCTTTGCAAATTTGCCCCCCCTCTTCTCCCATAGTTATTCTGTCACTTTAAAAAATTATACAAATACCCTCTCACAGGAGGACAGACAACAGATAAGTGGGTGAAGGTAGACATCAGTCAGTGCAAGACAAGAAAAAATAATTATTATTATAAATTATCATGGGTTCATGAGAGAGGGAAAAATGAGGAGCTGGAACCAAGCAAAGGGCTCAAGTAGAAAATGTTTTGAAACTGATGATGGCAACGAATGTACTTGATGCAGTGGATGGACGGATGGACTGTGATGAGTTGTGTGAGCCTCCAATAGAATTACTTTTTAACTGTGTAAGTATTTTATGTTTTCCTAGTGCAAGAGCTCAACCTTGACCTCAAATAGGCTATCCCACATTTCACACTTAAGCATTATTCTGAAACTTCTCACATGGTCTGGTATTCAAAACAGTGCTTTGTCCTGTGTTCCAGCACAACAAGGCCTGCCCTGCATGAAGTCATGAGTAAGTACCAGGCAGGGCTAGCTCGCTCCCTGGGGGCGGGCAGGTAATGAAAAGGTTGAAGGTTTGCCCCCACCCGCATGCTTGAGAGAAAAGCCAGGCAAAGCACATGTGGGAAATTGGCTCCTGCAACCCTGGAGAATGCAGTCCGGCTGGGACCTGGGCAGAGTTGTCGTGTGTTGGAACCGACTCACTGTTGCTTGTTGTCTTGTGTACGTTTTATTACAATCTCGGGGAGCCCTGGTGTGCAGTGGGGTACGCGTTGGGCTGCCAACCACAGGCCTGCAGTCGGAAACCAGCAGCCATTCGGTGGAAGAAAGACAAGGCTTTCTATTCTGGTTACAGTTATAGTCTTGGAAACCCTTTGGGAAAGTTCTACCTTGTCCTGTAGGGTTATGACCTGGGTTCATCTCTACGGCAGTGAGTTTCGTTTTAGCTTTTGTGGGACTTGATGGCTTGGGGCAAAAAAAAAATAAAAATAAAAAGCTAGTGAGGTACCTTCTCTACTGCCTACCCCACCTAGCTATCAAACTAGTATTCTGATTGCCCACACTGCTTGGACAGCAGCACTGAGAGAGAGAGAGAGAGAGAGAGAGAGAGAGAGAGAGAGAAGAGAGAGAGAGAGAGAGAGAGAGAGAACGGCTTCATCTCGAATGTCATTCCAAGTTGTGAATATAAAAAATAATTTATTTTATTTTGATAGCCATTTACTTAAAAAAAAAACGACAATAACAATTCAGAGGTTAAGATGAATTTCACTGCCACAAGGCTTCCTCAGGCCTCGCCTAGCTTGGGACTCCTTCCCAGCAGCCTCTGTGGAGGCACAGGGCAGGCCACCAGCGGTTGAGCCTGAGCCTGGCTTGAGCCTTCAGCCTGAGCTTCAGCCCCCTTTAGCACTCTCTGCCCTGGAGGATTTGCAGAGCAGCAGCTCACACATCACCTCCCATGGAGCAGAGGAGGAGGAGGAAGATGCTGTACCCAGTGCTGAGCCCAGAACCAAGCTGGCTTTGCGGTTTGAGATGTATGCACGGACCAACCCCCAGCAGTCTGCTTAAAGCAGTTCCCCTTCTATTGAGCTGTTGGACAACTCAAAGACGTGGTCTAGAAGTGTTAGAGTGGCTAGTCTTGGGATCACTAGCATCTTCACCACCCAAACAGAAATACACCACTGAGACCAACACCCTTCTGGGCTCTCCAGCAGGAAGTGCAGGAGGGTTCACTGGACAGGGAGACAGTGCTTGTGTAGTCCTCTGAGTGGAGCAGCTTTTTGCTTTTAACAGAAACGTTTGAGGACGCACGATTTCAGGGATGAATTCCGCCGTGTGCCCCTTTAAAAAGGATGCCCTCTGACTTGGGTCCTAAAAGCAAGAAGAAGGTAGACTCCACTTGCAATAGGCTGATGCAAAGAAGACAGGCCCCACCCCCCGCCCACCGTTGTCCAGTGGCACTCTGGGATGTCCGGCACCCACATTTAATGGAGCCTGCTGTGTCCTCTCCCTATTACCCCAAAGAAGCTTGTGAACAGCAGCCTCCCTGCGTCCCACTGTGAGTGTGGTGCCTCTGTCTGTTATGTGACTGCCACCTTGTCAAAGCACCAACATGCTGGACTCCTGCATCTTTCTTCATGTCTTCCAGCCTTGACCTTCTTGCTAGGAAGTACTTAGCATGTTTTCATGATCTACAGAGGTCTAGGCAGCTTGGCGAGGAGATGTGATCACACTGGTAGTTTTTCGTCTGACCTATGCTCAGGCCAGGAGGAACTGTGTAACCTTTCCCTGTAGAGCACCGAGTCACTGCTTCTCTCTCTCTCTCTCTCTCTCTCTCTCTCTCTCTCTCTCTCTCTCACACACACACACACACACACACACACACGAACCCTCAACACAGCGCCCCAGGAGGACCAGGGTGGAAGTGTTCCTGTGAGTTCCTGGGACCGTCTTCACAGGAGTAGAAAGCTCTGCCCTTCTGTGGAGTGGTCGATGGCTTCAAAGTGCTGATCTTGTGGTTAGGAATAGAAAGTGTAACCGCTACATCACCAGGGCTCCTCTGGTTAGTGTGCATCAAACAGGGTCGGGTCCATGAATGTATGAGTCTTATGACCATCCTGTAGGGTAGGGACTATTTTTATATAGATGAGGGAACAGAGGCCATGGATGCCAAAGGTTTCTCAGCTAGAAAGGTCCACTCAGGCTACCTCCAGGGCAGTGGGTCCCACAGCCTTCCCCTCCCGGCTGTACAAACCACCTCTCTCCTGCTCACTGCACCCAGGGGGATCAGAGTGACTGGCAGACCCCAGGGAGTGGGCGTGCCCACCTCACAAGGTGCTCAGAAACACCTGGGCAGGGGGGGCGGTATTCCCAACAAGAATTCCACCACATGCAATGTTTCCCAGGCATGCCAGAAAGCCAGGGGTGGGGTAGAGAGATAATAGAGGAAGATGGTCACTTGGGCCCCAGCCAGCTTAAGCCTGCACGGGTCCATCCCCCAAGCTGCTTCTGGGTGTTTCGGGACAAGGGAACACTGTCCGTAGAGGGAATATCCACGTGCTCAAAAAAGCAAACCAAACACGAGAGGTGGGATCTGAGGAAAGTTTCTCGAAGGGCCTTCTGAAAGCAACCTGTATCAATTGGGAGCACATGCAGGAGAATGTTTGCTTTTATGACAGTGCAGATTCTCAGGGACTGCTGTGAGCCTGTATAAAAACGCTCTGAAAAACAGGCGCATGCCGTCAGGTCAGTCCTGACTCATGGGGAAACTGGACAGAGTTTCCGGGGCTGAGTCTTCCTGGGATCAGACAGTGGTTTTCTCCCACGGGGCCACAGTGGGTTTGAACTGCAGACCTCACCCGCAGCACCACCAGGCCGCCCTGGGTCTGTCTCTGCAACGGCTGGTTCAGAATTTCTCCTCGCTGAGCTGAGGCTGGTGTGTTCTTAGAGAACTCCCTGAGTGACACAGAGATAACATGGCTTCCGGGCTTGGGTGTTTTGTGGCAAGCATCCAAGAGAAGCTGAATATGGAAAGCACATGTGAATCCAACTCAGTATTTGGGTCTGATGATCTGGTTCCAACTATAGTCCTACTAAGAGCTGCCTCGGTGACTTTGGGGGTATTCCTGGGCCTCTCTGGAGTTCTGTCGCTGCCTTGGTAAAATGTGTTTCTGGAAACCGAACTGGCATCAGGCTAAAGTGAGCGTGGGATGAGTGCCTGCAGGGGCCAAGAGTTCTGGGTGCAGTGGGCCTCAAGGACACTGGACAACCAAGTATCCTCGCCAGGGGGCAGACCCCAGAGGAGTGAGCAAAGAGAAGACAGATCTGGGTACAGGGAAAGGTTCAGGCACAGGATGGTGTCCAGTTGCCGGGAGAACCAGGAAGGGGAGACTAGTGATGATCCCTCTCCCCAGGAGAGAGGGACAGAAGCTTGTGGTGTTCTGAGAAGACACCGTGTCCACCCATGCAGGATGAGGAGGGGGTGGGGGTTGACGCAGGCACTTGTGACCCAAAGGACAGCTTTAGGGCTATGTGGCCTTGGGGGGGAGGGGAAGGAGAGAGGGAACTCATCAGTGGGATATGCTCCAGGACCATTGGATCATGGGCTGCTCACTGAGTGTGTACGTGTTTCTGTGCCTTTTTTTTGTTTGTTTTTTTTTTTGCTTGTCGGTAGTTTTCATCCTCTCTGTAGTGAGCCAATATTGCTCAGTAATGAGAAAAAGAAATACCCAACTCAGCATTTCCTCTGTGAAACCCACACCCAGATCCTTTGCAGTCCGCTCCTTCCCTTCCACTGTCTGCCTCTCATCAGACTCGCCTTCCTCACAAGGTCAATTCTCATCCTCTGGACTCCTCCCACCCCCCTCCAGGGGCCGCAGGCCTGGTTGTGCCCCTCCATCCTGGCCTTTCAGAGAGAGCGGATCAGCTCTTCTACTCCTGTGGCCACACAGCCGAGTCCGAGTCCCTTAGGACTTCCCACAGTCTCCCCACCCAGCCTGAACGTCTCAGCCCTTCATCTTCACTGCCCTCAACAGGATGCTGCTCCCCTCCTCTCCTGCCCCTGCTAAGCCTGCTCATCCATCCTGCCCTTTTGAAGACACACTGCCCCACCATGCTCCTGGGATCCCTGACCAATGAGAAGGAGCCCTTTCTGCAAGAACCCTGGCCAGCTGGGTAGCCTACACCCTGTGGGATCTCTCTCCCACTGTCCACTCTATCACAGGCACTGGCCACTTTGCTCAAGATCATGCCTCTGGTATTATTGGCCCCACACCTGGCAGACGGTCCTACCTCCAATTTCACCAAGAAACTGGACATCGTGAGTTATGAACATTCTTGATTTACTTCTGCCCAGCTCTGTGCTGCTCCATACCTCCAAACATGTTCCGGCCCTGCTGGGAAGAAAAGTCCTGCCCATCAAAGGCCGACTTCTGTGCCTGAGTCCAGGTCCCCTGCCCTTGGTAAGGGCTTTCTCAATAATTACCCCCTATTTCTCACAGCTTCAAGCTCTGCATTTCCCCTGGCGGTCTCCCACCAGCCAGCCCCTCCCTACCACCCTCTTGTCTTCTAGAGAATGCCAAGCTCTTTAGAAAGTTTTACTATTTTTATAGGAATGACGCATGTTCATGTAAACATTTTAAAGAATACAGAAGGGCAAAAGGGAAATAATTATTACCCAAACACCCCCTACCACCACCACCACCACCACCACCACTCTTATAACTGCTGTAGTTGTTTGTGACAGTGTTCCTAAATCCATCTGTAAGGACGCAGTATCATATTGGCATACAGATACAATGTAACACACAAGAAGCTACATTGTATATGCTGTTTTGTGCAGCTTGGCCTTTTAGAGCCAACCATGTCTCCAGCGACAATATGCTAAGATTTGAAAGTGCAAACTAGTCTGTCGTTCTTCGCTGCTGTCAAGCTGGGTCTCTGACTCGTTGTCATCCCATGCACCAGGTGCTCCAGACGGTTGTTACTGGCTGCTGGCCTCAAGTAGGTCATCAGACCTTTCCTCCTACTCTCAGTGTGGAAGTGTCGCCCAAACCTTTTCGACATCGGAGTCGCACGCCGATAGACCGGTGTGTTGGCCGGGTCTTGAAACCAGGTCTCCTACATGTGAGGTGCGAACTCCACAGCCACGGTCTTCACAAGGGGATCCAGTAAACCACAATGACTTTTCCAAAGCAGCCCTGCCTGGTGCACAAGTAGTTACTGGATGGGCTGCTAATGACAAGGATGAATCAGCCACCGCACGGGGAAAGAGAGCACTTTGCACACTTGTGAAGATTTAGCCCCCCCGTGTAGCACTGGTGAAGCAGACAACTTTCCTCTAGTTCTTTAGGGCTTCCCCGCCCCCACCCTCACTAGCATGACTCCAATTCTACCCTACAAATCTGGCTAAGTCAGAGCATGTACACAGGTACAGATATGAGCTGGAAACACAGGGGACTCAGGACAGATAAACCCCTCAGGACCAATAATGAGAGTAGCAATACCAGGAGAGGAAGGGGAAGGTGGGGGGAGATAGTGGGAACCGATCACAATGATCTATAATAAAGTGACCAGATTTTAAGCAGGACACCAATGACCGGGGAGAGGCGGGGTTCTTAATTAAAAATTTGGTCTATATGGAGCAACAAAAATGTTCATAGAATGCAAAAATAGTATTGTAATATATTTATTTAATTTTAAAATACCACAGTATGTGGGACAAATTGTTAAAAAGCAGGATATCTGGTCACCTTAATTATAATCCTCTACCAGGGGGCCAGACAACAGAAAAATGGGTGAAGGGAGACATTTGCCAGTGTAAGACATGAAAAAAAAATAAAAATAATTTATAAATTATAAGAGTTCATGAGGGAGGAAGGATGAGGGAGGCAGGGAGGGGGTGAAATGAGGAGCTGATAGCAAGGGCTCAGGTAGAAAGAAAATGTTTTGAAAATGATGATGGCAACCAATGTACAAATGTGCTTGACCTAATGGATGGATGTATGGATTGTGATAAGAGTCCCCAATAAAATGATTTTAAAGAGAATGAGAGAGAGAGAGAGTTAGTCCCAGAAACACATGGGAGCAGTTTTACCCTATCTTGGAGGTTTGCTGGCTAAGAGTCAGGATTGTCTGGAAGCCCGTGAGGCACTTTTGTTTTGTTTTTTGTTTGTTTTTACTGCCTTGACCCCTGTGGGTGTGGCCCCTCTCCCCTCCTATCTGGGTTGAATATTTTGCATTTGTAAGATCCTTCCTGGATGGCAGATTTCATCACAAAAGTTGCTGGCGGGTGCCGATTTTATGTATGATAGACACTGCAGATAGTCTTCCAGAGCAACTGTGGTAATTTAAAAGCCTAGAATGGGATGAGGGTTATTTCCCTAAATCCTTAGGAAGAGTTTTATTAGTGTTTCTAAAATTCACCTAAATAAGATAAAGAATGAAGAAGAGGAGAGCACTAGATTCTAGAGACAGTGCAAAGAAAACACATTTGCAACCTGCCCGTGATTTGGAGAATGAACACTAAATGGACTCATTCCTTGATGTTTATCAAGCCTATCAAAATGGACACGGGAAGAAATGGAGTGCTTACATAGTCTTCTATCTACCAAAGGAAGTTAATATTTAAAAACTTCTCCCCAGAGAAACTTTAGATTCCAAAGAGCCTCACCAAAATATAAGACAACCACGTAAGAAAGACATAGCAGTGACCCTACACAAACCCGACCAGAGAATAGGATAGGAGGGAGCATCACCCCAACTTGTTTTGTGTTCTGTGCTGAGGCCAGCCTGATTTTGATATCCAAACCTCACACGCATATTTTTAAAAGGGAAAATCACAGGCCAATCAAATCTGAGTAGAGTGATACATTCACAGGCCCAGCTAATTCAAGGCTGGTTTGTTGTCTATACTTGGGCCCAACCAAAGAAACATGCAAAATGTGAGAGGCCAATAGAACTCACCACATAAAACCACTCACTGTCGAGTTCACGAATCCCCAGAATTCTATTTGTGAACTACTTGGGGATCTGAGGCAGCAGGTTACAATTCCTGGCACTGAAGAAGCCATGCAGGGCGCAGTCTAGCCCACTGGGAGCCAAAGACCCTGGCCCAAATGGAAATCACACTAGTTTAAAGCCAGGGTAAACAGCCCTGTGCTAGGGGTGTCCCAGGTCTCCAAACATGTTTCCAGTTACATTTCTTTTCAGATGATTCCTCTTGATTTTGCATGTCACACATCCTTTGTTCCTTTTCCAGTCAGTTTTTAGTTTGCTCCATATTAAGGGCTTGACTAAACAGTTCCTCGATTCCCAAAATAAATCCCCATGATAACAGGGTAGAACTGGCAAATCAAGCAAGCCATCGCTTGGATGACACCCGTGCTGTCTGCCCATGCATTTGTAAATAGAATGTTCTAAACTGACATGGACTTTGGTGCTGAGCACTCCACACAAAGTCAACTTGGCTCTGGTCCAAGCACTCACGACATCCTTTGGTGGGACACCTGAGAGAAACCTTAGAGGCCTTGGCTGTGACCTGGCTCCAGCCTGCATGCCTGGCACAGCCTGAAGATCACTTGAACCCACTTTGGGAAGCTTGGTTAGCAAGTCTTGGACACTCAACTATGGGGGATGGGGTGGGGGAAACAGGTGACATTCAACAACCCATTTTCAGCCAACTGCTTTAAATTTACCTCTATGTAAGGTATATATATCCTAGAGTCTAGAATGAATACTTTTAATTGTGGTCATTTAAAATGTCTAGAGACATTTTGAAAAAAATTTTTTAATTGAGTAACACAACTAGAAATAGTGTATAAGTGATAACAGTGAAAGCGATCACCTCTCTTAGTTTTTTAGAGGTCAGTGTTCCTGGATTCAGAGGGTAATATCACGAAGGGGCTTCAGAAAGTTCACGAAATAATGGAATTAAAAGATAATGGAATTTTCTCATGATCTTTTTTGAAGTCCTCTCATATACTGGACTATCCAACTATTGAGTTCTGTTAGTTGTTGATGAATTTTTATAGTTGTCTCAAGCATATATCCCCATTATGCATCAGTATAATAAAAAAAACCCAAGCAACCAACAGTAACTTTTCAACACTGCAAAACAGGGACAGACCCAGAGAACAGTATGCTTTAGCAAACTCAGTCTATCTGACAAAGGTAAATATTTAATATCACTATTGTCATATGGAAAAATAAAGAAGTGTGGTTTATATACAAACAGACAAAACTGATGGCTAAGTGGAGGGGAAGGGGTGGGTGGGGGAGGGGAGCAAAATGGAGGGTTTAGCATTAAAAAAAATCTTGAAAAACAATAACCTTCCCAATTCCTTACTGCTCAGCTATGCTAAGTGTTGGTCTGAGAAGCTAAAAAAGGAGAAGGAAAGTGGACTTGGGTTCATTTCAAACATTTGTGTGCATGTGTGTGTGTGTGTGTAAAGAATATATTCATAAACAAAAACAACCATAACAACAAACTGAAAACTAATCGCAGATCCCTATGGACTCTTTTTTTTTTAGGGGGGTGGGCATCACTGCTCTCCGGTGGTGGGAGTAGGAGGCCCAGCCCCACTGCTGGAATTGAACCTCCGTCCCCGTGGGCCGCAGTCCCGCGCACAACCACTACGCCACCGGGGCTCAGCCCTATGGACTCTTTCTGATCCCACTTCCCTTCCTTTCTCTCCAGAAATAACTAGGCGCTCGCTGGAAACCTGTTTCATATCATAGCAACATGTCAACTTCTACAGCGGATCCTGCATGGAAGGCAAGGATGCGTCCACTGAGCCATCAACAGCCCCATTCCTTGAAATGCAAGTAAACAAACAAAAAACACTGTCATCGAGTCCATTCTGACTCATAATGACTCATAGTGGTCTATATTGTTTCCCTGCGGGGACATGCCCCTATTCACTTGTCTAGGTTGTTTTCACAAGGCCCTCTCTTTCAAACAGATGTCAATCCTGCTCCTCGAAGGAGCACACACCTCAGGAGAATCACGTGGCCCTCTAAGAGTCAACTTCCGTCTAGCGGCTAAGGCTGACCGCTGCCCTCCAGTTGCACGCCACTTGAGGAAGGACAAGTCAAATGAATCACCCACACGTTGGGGCAGTCATTTTTCTCACTAGAATCATTCCACAATGTAGTTAAGAATTTTTCCTGGTGATAAAGGAACCAAACCCGATGTCTAACAATACCACAGGGTCTACACACCGCGTAAGAGTCTTTGACAAACCTCCCGCTTGTTTAGAGTGGTGTAAGTGGATTCTAAGGCTTGCAACAAAGACCTCAACCAAAACAATGGGATTCAAGCATCTGCAAGAGCACCCTTTCTATAGGCATTTTAAATTACCATTTTAATGTAATGATACAACTAGAAATAGTGAGTGATAAAAGTGAGAGCGACATTTTCTTCCAGAATTTCAGAGGTAAATGATACTACATTCTTGGCTTCTGTAAATTTGTCTGATTCCTACTATTCCTAGTGCACAAGAAAGTCGGGAATGAATGCAAGAAACAAGGTCATAGAATCTGTTCATGGATGAACCCCTCACTACACTGTCACCAACAGAAGCACAAAGAACCACCTCTTGGGAAAACGTGGCTGCTGTCCTTGAAGAGGTAAGCCAGCCTCAAAGAGTTTGTGCTAGCCTGCAAAGATTTCCAGAGAATCCTTTTAACTTTAGAGTCAGACAGACCAGGCTGAACTCTTGGCTCTGCCACGTCACCGGTATTTAGGTACACCTAGTCACTGACCTCCTCTGGGTCTCAGTTTCCAAAGCTGTGCATGTCTCCACCTGAAGGCTGTTGGAGGATGAATGAGACCCACCTGCTCCTCACCTGGCCTATGTTGCCATGAGTTTGAATCAATTCCACAGCACCGAACAACAAGAATTCTCAATCCCGTGAGGGAAAACACATTGCAAGAAAAGGACTCCGTACAAGCTCAGAGGATTGGACTTCAGCAAACGGTTCCTGTGGCAGTCATGTACTCGTGTGTCAATTTCATGACTGGGAGTCTAGGGGTGCAGTCTAGCCTATCGATCTGAAAATAGCTAATGGGGCCTCTGTGTGGGCATGGCTTTCTCCTGAGAATTCTGGTTAGTCTCACGATATTTCCCTCATGGAGATGAGAGACCATTCCCCCAATTGTTGGGAGACACTCAACTGACAAGACAAGATGGCAGCATCTGAGGAACTGGAGGAGCCAGAGGAGAAGCCACACCACCATACCCTGATGGAACCATAACTCTGAAGCCAGAAAAGCCACAGAGAGACCCCTGCCAGTGCTAAGAGGCTTCTACCGCCCAGGGGTACTGCTGATGGACTCTGAGTCCTGGAAACGAGGAGCCATGAGGGAACCCCTGCCAAAGCCGGGACGATTCTACTGCTTCATGAGTTGGAAGGAGACTTTATAGACTGGTTTCGGACATATGAGGTAATATCAGACTTAGGCTTTCTCAATGTTCCATTCCTTTTATATATAAACCTTTCCCTTATATCCATATGCAGTTTTTTGTTTTTGTTTGTTTTTCCTCATGTCACTGCCCTGGTGGGAGTAGGAAGCCCAGCCTTGCTCCTGGAGAGCTGGATTTGAACCGTCAACCATGTGGGTTGCAGTCCCACACACAACCACTGCGCCACCAGGGTTCAGCTCACATGCGTGTTTATGAATTTGTTTCTCTTGTCTACCTGGACTAACATAGTTCCCCATGGTGGAAGGTGGCCCAGAGTCAGTCCATGAAGGGTGACGGGCTGGGAAACATCACACTTTTACCTAGGAGACACAAGGGCACTGGGGGGTGGGGGGGCAGCCACGAGGTTGGAGTCCTGCCTTAGCAATGGAAACCCAGCAGCTCCATGAAGAGCAGGATGGGGAGCCAGCCCAGAGGGAGGCTGGGAAGGGAGTCAGAAGCACCTGCTGGCCATTTGCAAGGTCTTCTCCAGCCAGGACACTCATCACTGCTCTGTGATTTTCTAAGCCATGTCTTGGTGGCAAAGCCGAATTGTGATCTCTGGAGAAAGGAAGCCCCATTTCTGGGATGAGGAATTCATTTAAAGTCAAATTTCTCTTGCCTCAGCTGGTGGCGACAGAGTTCATGCCCAACCTTTCCCATGGGTTCCAAGAGTCCAGCCCCCAAGGACATTTTTCAATGATGCTGTGGACAGTCAGAGAGCGTTCTCGCAGACTCTCATGAGCGCAGGCCCTCTCCGCCACGTTGGGGCCTTCCCACATTTATTCCCATCTAGTGACAGTCCCTTTGTCCCCTTAGATCTATCAAGACAGTCACTATGTTTATACTACTTTGTATCGATCTGTGCAGGAGCCCCGGCGACACCATGGTGAACTGCTGGGCTGCCATCTGCATGGTCAGTAGTTTGAAACCAGCAGCAGCTGTTGGAGAAAGACTGGGTTTTCTACTCCCGTCAACAGTTACAGCTTCGAAACCCATGGGAGAGGGGAGGGAGGGAGTGTCCCTAGAAGTCAGCCCTGACTCGATGGCAGGGAGGGACCTGCTAGCAATGCCATCTGCAAAGTCCGCAGTTTGAACTCACCAGGTGTCCCCTGGGAGAAAGGCCAGGCTTTCTACTCCCATAAAGAGTTGTTCTCAGAAGCCCCCGGGGCGCAGTTCTACTCTCTCCTATGGGGTCCCTGGGAGTCAGCGCTGAGTCCGTAGCAGGAAGGTTGAGTAAGCGTAACTGTGGGAAACTATGCTTTTACCATGAATGCTTTTTTTTTTTTTAATCTCATCTCCTACTCTCATATTGAACATTCCATAAAAGGAGAGTCAGTCTAGATCTAGAAGACATTCCCACTCCTCATTTTAAACCTGAAAAATGATAGGCAATATACAAAATCTTCCTACGGTCAACATGTGGTGAGTCAAGTCTTTTCTCCCCACCATCCTGCACCATCGCCGTGGAAAACACAGAGCAAACCTGCCTTGCAGGACGGTCGCATGCCCTTGTTTTCTCTTCGGTTTAAAACATGACCAATACTTTCCTTCGGCGGGGAGGGGGGTGGGGGCAGCGGGCGGCCAGGATACATTTGGTACTGCGCTTAAGCATCCCTTCACATTAAGCATGTTGATCAAAATTCAGGGAGAGGGGAGAGTCTTGAAACAGACCTACCCATCTATCATGAATTGATTTTTAATAAAGGCTCAAAGGAAATACAGTCGAAAAGACACGATCTTTTCAACGGGGGATGCTGAGACAACTGGAAATCCATATTCAGACAAACCTCAATCCATTCCTCACACAGAAAAACGAATTAAAAATGGACCTCAGCCCTCATTGTAAATCTGCCCTGCTCTTCCCAGCCCCCTGATTTCTAGAAGAAAACAGAGGAGAATATCATTGTTAACCTTGGCTCAGAAAAGAATTCTTAAGCACAACACCAAAAGGGTGGACCCTTGAGTAGAAACCAACGGATACATTGGACTTTATCAAAATGAGGAATTCCTGCTCTTCAGAGACACTGTAAAGGGAACGAAGTGACAAACCACAAAATGGAATAAAATACCACAGGGCTTACAGAGATTTGTGGAAAAACTCCATCATTTCTTAATTCCATTTGTCAGGGACTCGTTTAGAGGCCCCCTAAGGTCGGCCATAGTGTATTTGGCAAATGATCCTGTCCAAAACATCTAACGAAAACAAAACAAAATGCATGCTCACTGCCATTGAGTCAAGACTCACTCAGAGCAGCCCCTTGTGGGTTTCGGAGGCTGGTTTGGGAGTGGAAAGCCCAGTCTTTTTTCCGTAGGGCTGTGGTTTCAAACTGCTGGCCACATGGATTACAGGCCAGCATGGAGCCACAACACCACCAGGGAGCCTAAAGTATATAAAAAACCCTCCATTTTAACATTCAATTTTTAATCTTTATTTTTAATTAGCTTTTTGGGGGGTTCAGTTTACAAAGTTCATTTATTTATTTTTAAAAAATCATTTCATTGGAGCCTCTTAAAGCTCTTAGAACAACCCATACATCAATTGCAGCAAACATATGTATACACAGGTTGCCATCATCATTTTCTAAACTTTTACTTCCTATTTGAGCCTTTGGTATCAGCATCTCTTTTTTTTAAGAAATCATCTTCTTGGGGGCTCGTACAACTCTTGTCATAATCCATACATCCTTCCATTGGGTCAGGCATATTTGTGTACAATTGTTTCCCTCATCATTCTCAAGACATTTGCTTTCTACTGGAGTCCTTGGTATCAGCTCCTCCTTTTTTCTCCTCCCTCCTGCTCTCCTCTCCCTCATGAATTCTTGACAATTTACAAGTTATTATTATTTTGTCATGTCTTACACTATTTTGAGTTTGTTTTATTGAGCTTGAATTAACACACCACACAATTCAACAGCTCAGTCACGTGACAAAGGGTTGTGCGGTCATCCCCACAATAAACACTGAACGTGTTCTTCCTTCTTGTGTCCATTGGTGTTGACTCCCCATTTCCTCCATCCCCCCCCCCCAAAGTGATACTTGGACGGCAAAGCAGCAGCACACACACAAAGTCAGAACCTTCAGTCTTTACGGAAATACCAACGAAACCTGCAAGATATCACTATATACCCTGTAAACCTGCCCACTGCCATCCAGTCAATTCTGACTGACAGCAACCCGACATGACACATCAGGGCTGCCCTGTGGGTTTCTGAGACGGTAAATCCTTTAAGGTAGCAGGAAGCTTCATCTTCCTCCCACAGGGTGATGGGTGGCTTTCAACAGCTTGCCTGGTGTGTATGAGCTCAGGGTGCATGCCACCAGGACCCCTAACTACACACAGAAACAACCCCACTGTCGATGGCTGTATTCTGACTCATGCCCGTCAGATTTCTTTCCCTGAAGTCATCAGAGAAGCAGAACACCAAACTTCTCATTTAAATATATATATATATATATATATATGTATATATACACACACCTGCATATATGTAATTGGGAGTTAATACATATATCCTATCATTTTATAGTTCAATCACACCCAGCAAAGCAGCATTGGACAAATTGTGTTCACAATCCACTTCCAAGCCTTCTTTTTCTTCCTGGACTCCTTGACCTTGTCTCCCTTTTACACACATCCCCACCACCACAGGAGCCCACCCCACCCCCGACCTTTTTTCTATTTGCTGTTCCCATAGGTCCCTCGATCCCGGCTTTCACATACCGGAGTAGAGTTGCAGCTCAGGATCAAATCCCGGCTTTCACATACCGGAGTAGAGTTGCAGCTCAGGATCAAACCACCAACCTTCATGCTAGCAGCCATCGGCAATAAGAAAGCACTGGCGACAGATACAGGAAACCACCCAGGCAGTTGTATTCTGAAAGAGGCCAAACACAAGAGGCTTCCCTGTATCCTTCCCCTTAAACGACTTCTGGAAAGGAACCACAGAAGGGAAGCGATCAGATGGATCACTCTCCAGGGGGGTGAGTTCTCAATGGCAGTGCTGATCACAAAGCTGTCAAAACTGACAAGCATTGCAGTCTCGCTGTTGTGGTTAGTCTGCTCTGTTCAGACTCTCAGGGTTCCTGTGCACAATGGAACAAAACACTGCCCAGCCCTGTATCGGGGGCCTCAATTGTTCTCATACTTGAGGCCATTGTTGCAGCATCCATCTTACCAAGGGTCTTCTTTTAATCTTCTTCTTTCATTGACCCTCTAGCTGAACAAGTGTAATGTCCTTTTGTAACCTGGGACTATCCCCTAAAAGTTAATTTGGGGAGCAGGGAGACAAATTTACCTCAAGCAAAACAATTAAACTTACAAAAACAACATTCAAGCAGAGGAGTCGGGCCTCTGGAACAGAACCTTCCGAGGGCTTCCACATTTGCACAGAGTTGACAGCACCCCCGAATT
Source organism: Nesogale talazaci (assembly GCA_004026705.1). Classification (NCBI taxonomy): domain Eukaryota; kingdom Metazoa; phylum Chordata; class Mammalia; order Afrosoricida; family Tenrecidae; genus Nesogale; species Nesogale talazaci. The sequence goes on along the minus strand of PVJH01010237.1, from coordinate 15,859 downwards.
TACGCTGCTCTGAAGTGCACTGTTCTGACCCAAACAGAGATGAATGAAGTGGGGAGTTTCCTTCAAAAGAGGAGCCAAAACATGACGCTGCCCAGGAAGTCAAGGGTTTCAGACTTGAACGTAAGTGCGGTAAATACTTGGAAAAAACTGATAACCTGCTCACTAACCATAAGAGTTGAATCCTGATCAGAACACAGCAATTTAACGAACAGTCTGGCCTCTTACTCTTATGAAGACCGGCTTCTCCCAGGCACGCAAAGGCTGTATTTACTCAGGGAGGTGCAGGGTGTTCACCAAACATGCCCTGAAACACTGCAGGCTTAGACCAGCGCCTCATGTGGAAAAGTGAGAACAGCATCAGTCAGTAAGTGGTGCGCTACTTCTCTCCCGCTTTGGAGGTGCTTTGAGTATTGGGCTCTTGAAGCTGTTTTGGCAAACCACCTTCCTCTAAATTCTAATTACAAAGAAACCTTTCAGTTTTTAACTTCAGGCGGCTACTCGGAATTAAAACGAGCGCACACCGAGGTGATGACCCCACTGCCAGCATCCGTGAGACCACTGCTGGCGAGGCCCTGCCTGTGGAGAACGACACCACCAGTGTTCTATCCTGAGCCCAAAACCTCCACAGCCCCGCTGGGGTCCCGAGCAATTCCGAAACCTCTGCGCCGTTGTGGGTTGTTACTCTGAGCCACGCAGGCCAATGTTTGCCGGATTCAATTTTACGTACAGCACGAAGTATGCCTCCTTGTTTTAAATACAACAGCAGCAAAAACCTAGAAGTTATGTCATGGGGACTAGCGGGGAAAGAGAGAAGAATGTAGACAAGTAAAGTGTGCTTTTTTGAAAGGATAGATTAGCCTGAGCTTGGTGAGAGAGTGGGTTCCTTTTTCGGCTGCTCTTCCAAAGGTTAGCAGTTTGAACCCACCCGCCACTCTACATGGGAAAGAGGAGGCTGTCAGCTCCCATACAGATTGACAGCCTCGGGGAACCACAGGGGGCAGTTCAAGTCTACCCTCTATGCTCACTAGGAGTCAGATTGGACTCTATGGCAGAGTCGGGCTTGGGCTTGGGCTTGGATCAAGTTGGTTCTGACTCCAGGGATCCCCTGTGTGTGTCAGTGCTACAGAGGATTTCCAAGGCCTGATTTTTTCAGTGCTCATTGCCAGGCCTTTCTGCTGAGGTGCTTCCAGGTGACCTTGAACGCCCACCCCTTGTGTCAGCAGCTAATCACATTAATCATTTGCACGATCCAAGGCCTGGCCTCCACGTGAGGGTCTGTTATGCCTGGGTGCAAGATCTGAAAAGCTGGTCGTTCTGTGATACCTTTGACATGACCTGATGCTTTCTTTCCTTCTTTAACTTGGAGTTTTATGTTAAAAAGACAAACAAAAGGCAAAACCAAGAGCTAAGAAAAGCAGAATACATGAAAAGCAGTTCTTCAGATCCTGATGGAATTACTTTGATAATCAAAGATTTAAGACAATGCAAAAGGATTGGTTTTTTCCTTTTCTATGGATTGCACCCATACATAAGGTAACCAAAGAATCATAAACCCCCATTGCCAGTAGTCAACAAACAATATCCTGCCATTATTTCACTTCTACCAACGCATTCTTTTAGGTAAAATTTACTGAGCTGAAATATATAAGATTTAACTGTGGTTTCTATACTATGTAATCATATTATGAGAAGGCTTTGAAACATCATGACAAAATTCCAGTATCTATGCATTAAAATATCCCACACATTTTTTAAACCTCCTAATATTTATCATATCTTAGATCACTAGGTGTTGCCCTTAGAGTCATTAATGTGCTATTCTACTCCTCTCTTTGGTTCTGTTTTAGTTTTATGCTTTTTCAGGGTTGTTTCCCCCTCACACACACACTTTGGCAAATTTTTATTGCTGTACCTTCAGTTTTACAATTTTTCTTATACTGTCTAGTCCTCTATCCAGTGAGGGTGTTTTGTCGCCCCCTCCCCCCAGATTTACTGGCACATAATTCACATCCCACACAATCCACTCATTCAGTCATGTCAAGAAGAACTGAACAGTCATTACCACAATCAATTTCAGAATATTTTCTAACCGCCCCCACCCAATCAAATCACCTTGAAAATGAATTGTGTAATCACATTCAGTTTAGGACTCATTCCTGTGTTAAGCAGGATGGACTAGAGAAACAAATTCAGGGACCCTCGTATATGTGTAAGAAAAAGCTTTTTATCAAAGAGCAATTGGTTATCAAGAAAACATCCCAGTCCATTTCAACTCAAGTCTGTAAGTCTGATACTCGTCCGTAAATCCCACTTACGCAGCCACAGGCAATGATGCAAAATGCAGGAAGATCACAGGTTGGTGAGTGCAAAGTCTTGTGGATCCAAGCAAGGGTGGAGGGTGCATCTCCAGGGCTCCCACAGGTCTCCAGTAGATGTGCAAGTGGCTCGCCAGCCAGCCGAAGGTGAAGCAGAGTGGTGAGGTGAGGTTCCTGGGACCTTGCTTATGAGGAGATCACGTCCACAAGGAGGCACCATCAGGCTGTGATCTGATTGACAGGCTAGACTTCATCCCTACACTTCAAGTTGACACAAAATTATGTAACTACCACACTCCCTTCCCACCTTCACTGTTTACTCCTAACCCCCACAGCCCCGACAAATGTTTGCATCAGTTGTGATCTCTATGCATCCACTCCTTCTGTGCTGCATACCTGAGACGCCTTTCACTTCCCTTTTTAAGCAGCTGTCACAGACTGAATAGAGGCTCCTGGCTTCTGGCACTACACTGTGCTGTGAAAGTGACCCCCTCAAGACGGAGTGGAACTGCTTCAAAGGGTTTCTGGACTGTAACTCTTTCCAGAAGTGGAGGGCCGCATCACCCTTCCACAGAGCAGCTGGTGGCTTTGAACTGCTAATTTCTGGCTTACAACCCAACACCTAATGAATGCAACGGGCTGCCAGGGCAGCCATTTAAAGCAAAGGGGCAGGGGTGGGGGTGGGGATAAAAAGTGTTCCCTCTTTATTTGAATCTCTTTAGGTTTTGCATGATGGGTGACCAGAGTGTCTCCTGACCTCTGTCAATTCTTTCCTAAAAGGACCAGGTGCCCCCACTGGCTTTCTCAGGCATCCCCTTCCCGAAAAAGAAACCAGAATCCAAGTTGAGTGGTCCCTTCTGGAACTGGACACCCCTGGCCAGTCCCAAAGGAATGCCTGCCCAACCAGCATGGCCGAGTTTCTGGAGCCCCAGGCTGTCCCCAAGGCACCTCTGCCTGGAAGCTGATTTTCCCACCGCTGTCTGGTCAGCCCTGTCTGGTGAACCAGGGTTCAAGCAAGAGGTCAACTCCCTTTTTGTGTTCCCACCTAGAAGACATCGCTATTTACTGAAGGAGGAGCTTTATTCTTCAAAGAAGAAGATATGGCATTAAGTATATCTGCCAACCAGAAAGAATAACAGATCCAAAATATATTCCCATGAGCATATCCGGGAACGCGTATGTGCAGGTTTGGTGTTAAGACCTGAGTTTATGAATGCATCCTTTGAAGACGGACTAAACAACAGTTGTCATTGAAACCTTCCTGGTCTAGGTTTGATTTCACCCTGAGCTCGTTCTTATGTCTCACGTGGGTGGCCATCCAGATTCTAAAAGCACCAATGCAGTTTGACTTTTACCTTGGTCCTTTTCATGACATTAAAAGAAACCCTTTAAGATGACAGCACTCCAACTCCATTCTTCCGAAGGTTAATCGGGGCACACCCATGTTCATGGTAGCAACACGCAAACAGGTGGAAACTGCCCAAGTGGAGGACGAGCAGGTGAGCCTCCCGTGGTCCCTCCACTCAATGAAACACCACATAAGGAACCACCTGAACACATTGGTGAGCCGGGAGAAGTCGTGTGGAGTGAGATCAGCCAATGACAAAAGGACAAAGAGTGTATGAGGCCATTACTGCCGAAGAGTCAAGGAAAGGCCTATGTACAGAAACATTCTGTTAAGGTAGGTTACCAGAGGTGGGAGGGGCAGGAAAGGTAAATCGCTAACTAGAAGATGGATACATATTAACTTGGGGGAAGGGAAAGGCACTATACCATAACGGGGAGGACAGTATAAAAGAACCAAGGCAAAGAAAGACACTGGGAGGAGCATAAGAGCCAAATGCAACAAAGTAAATACTATTATAGACCTAACCCTACAGTAACAGTCCTGACAGTCACCTAGAGTGGATGCATATAAAGACACGCAAAGCAGCAGGAGGAGGGTACATTATACAGATTCCTCGGAGGCTAATTCTACACGTGAATTTATATGTGCTATAATTATGTCCACGGAGAGAGGAGAGCATGCAAGGGGCAAAGCTAGGAAACATCTTAGCCGTAACCTAACATCTTGAGGGAATAGGTCGCTGCACCTGGGAACTCAGGACCAGTCCCAGGGGACACCACTGTCAGTTCCCATAACATAGTCCATAAAGCTAATGCACTTCGATGAGTAGGAACTGGAGTCTTAGAAGCTTGTAAGTAGCCATCTAAGCCTCATCTCCTGACTTCTCCTTGCCCGCAGTAAAGGATAGTGAAGAAAATAAAAACATAGAAATGATTAGTTCAAAGAATAAATAAACCGAGAAACCAGTCTCTACGATCCGGAGACTAGAAGAACTAGATGGTGCCCAGCAAGCAATTCTGACTAATCTGACAGAGATTACAATCAGAAATCCTGAATAGAGTGGGAGGAATATGTGGAACAAAACTCAAATTAATAATAAGAAACTTGCAGGTCTGAAAGCTACTGGGAGACCAAGGTGATAGATGGCTCTTCATTCACTCGTTCACTGTCACTGGGTAAATTCTGACACACGGCAATGCTACAGGGGAGGGAAGAGCTGCCCCTGAGGGTTTCCAAGCCCGTGACTCTTTAAGGGAGTAGAAAGCTGCTTCTTTCTCCCAAGGAACGGATGGTGGTTTCAAACTGCTGACTGTGTGGTCCATTGCCCAAGGTGTAACCACTATGCCACCAGGGTTCTGGGGGCCCTTGGTCACCCTTTAATCCTTGAAGCCACCTCTGTGGCTCAACCTTCAGTCAAATGATAGACCAAAAATCAAACCCAGAGTCATCCAGTCAAGTCTGACTCATAGCGAGTCTCTGCAGGGTCTCTGTAGCCTTGGATCTTCATTCAAGCAGTCGGTGGGCTTGAACTTGTCGACCTTGAGGCTAGCAGTGCTGCACTGATCTGAGAGGCTCCACCAGAGCTCTTCAGTCAAATGCTAGATGGGCCTATAAGGGAAGCAAGTAGAGTACAGACAGGCCTAAGAGGCAAACCAGTACACTAGGGAGGTCTGTACTCCCCAGAATATCAACCATCTAAGGTCAAAAGGACAGCACTGGCTATGGACTAAAAGGGGGGAAAGGCAGCCCAGGGAGGATGTGGAAAGAGTGCTTACATCATGGGCACTACAATCAATGCTACCAAACAAAATGTGTATGAGCTACTGAATGGAAAACTGATTCGCTCAGTCAATTTTTCACGCGTCACAAAGACAAGTTCTTCACAGAGTGAATCAGGAGATGTTTGCTGTGAGGAGGAAGACGCAGATACACTTGGCCCTCTTTCCCCTATTACATACAATGGTAAGCCCGGACCCTGAAGGAACAGAGGAAAACTGATGCATCTAAATTCGGGTGTGTGGACAAAAACAATAGTTAGTGCCCTGTAGACTAGCAGAAGGACAGACAGATCTGTTTCAGAAGAAGGAAATCGAATTGCTCCACACAAGTGAGATGAAGAGGTTTTGTCTCATGAGAGGTGCTTCATTCTGTTGTGTCCAGTGTCACTGTGAGTCCAAATGGACCCCCCCCCCACACACACACATGACAAACTGATGACAACCTGACAGGTGGGGGGAGAAGGTAACCTGGCTCAGGACCTCGGTCCCCGTGGGATGACAGGGTGGTGAGTTCCTTGGGCTTTCTTTTTGCCTCGTGGGTCCCAGATTTGAGGGAGCATCAAGTGATGCATGGTTTAGACACTTAGCTGCTGTTTGGCAGCTTGAACATGCCCTAAGGTGGCATGGCGGCAGGTCGGATGCCCCACATTTGCATGTACAGGTTTCCTATCCCTCTGTGTCTGCTCATCTTTGGTTTGGGGCAGAAGTTGCCTTTTGGTCTTGTATAGCCGGTTTTCCATGGGGCATTTTCTTTCAGGGTGTTACTATTTGTTTTACAGGCCCATCTAAGACTTGACTGAAAGGTGGCCTCTGGGTACCTTTACCTTCAAGTTAGGAGGTTGTCTAAGGGAAATACCCTTGGTGATTCCTTTAGGGCCATGGTTCACAACTTTCTTAATGCCTTGACCCTTTCATACAGTTCCTCATGTGGAGACGATTCCCCAAACATACAATTATTTTTGCTACGTCATGACTGTCGTGTTGCCACTGTGATGAATTAGGTGGCCCCTGTGAAAGGGTCATTTGACCACCAATGGGGCCACAACCCACAGGTTGAGAACCATGGCTTTAGGATCCTTCAGACCAGCAAGTGGGCTTGTGGTCTGCTTTTGGTTGCTGCTGTTGTTATTTTTGAGTTCTACCTTTTTACCCCACATGACCAAGACTTTCTACCGTGTGGTCTTGGTCAGTACTGGCCAGTCGTGGTAACCAGGTACCATCTACCTATTCTCATCGCAACTTAGAGAAGGCCATGGCTCAGGTGGGCCGCTAGTAATTAGTCGCTTGGACTAATTGCTCCCTTACATCTAAATTTTTACCCTTTATCCCCTTATGATCCAGGTGAAGAGACTGCTGCTTCCTTGGAAATCCATTGTGGATCCAAGTCATCTAAAGTTCTGACACCATCCATCCTCCCTTCACTGATCAACAGGCATCCAATTGGCCAGTTGTGAGGCTCTGTTTTCTTCCTGCTGTGGTGTTATCTGAACTGAAGGCTGCAGTTGTGGCTCTCCATGAATAAGGGCTTCGGGTCATCTCTTCATTTAGCAAGCCAAGTAGAGTCATCTGTATCCCGTGCATCAAAAATAGTCTTCCTCCAATCCAATGCCACAGTCTTGTCTTCTGGTCAGCTTCTCACATGATGGGCTCAGCGTGCAGATGCTCAGCGTAGAGATAGAACAAATATGGTGAGAGGCTACAACCCAAAGCACACGTTCACTGGCTATAAACCAGGCACTATCCCCTTGCTGTTAGACGGACTGTCAGTGGATCTCTGACCTGTCCTCCATGGATGACCCCACACGTGTTTGACATAACAAATGCATAGTCTCCCACATCATTGCAATATGCAAGTCACCACAGTACAGCAACTGACAGGGGAGAGGGAGAATTAAACCTAATATTGAATTTAATTCCCTACCCTCTCAAGACCTTGTGACGAAGACAAAAGGGCAAGCTAGAGAGTGGGGGAAATATCTATAAATTACGTACCTGACAAAGAGCTGATATCTACAATATGTCAGGAATTCTCAAAACTCAACAGAGAACAAACTCACAGAATCCTATTAAAACAGGGGCGCAGACACTTTTTCAGCATGCGAGCTATTTATAAAATGACCAGGTCAAAATGATCTATGAACTACAAAAATGCAATTATATATATTACATTATATATATTACATTTATTCATAAATGCATTGTACATGCATTTATTCATAAATGCATTGTACATGTAATTACATGTACAATGTATGTTTAGGTACCTGGCATAACCACATGAGTCCACATTGCACAACACAACACAATAAACTATGTACATTTTTTTCTCATTCCCTGAGTTGACTCTGAAGACTTGCTCTGAATGGAATGAGCCGGGGATGCATAGTCTGGACATTAGCTGCTGACAGCCAGCCTCAAGCACACTTCCAAATGATCATCAGCCATGGTAGAACAGTACTTGGACTGAATGATCATTATGTGGGTTAAGGCTGACTCACATAAATAAGAAGAGCTGAAAAATGCAGTCAAGGAGGGACACATTTTCTCATGTTTGGGTACTTTCTCTGTGCAAGTTCCAGAACTGTTCATGCGCTCTGGACTTCAGCTGAATATCAGCTTGTAGTGTCAAAATCTCCCTTTCCATATGAAAGTGATACGTTTTGTCTTCTTACTTGGTCCAGCTCCCTCACTCATTTTACAACCCTTTCTTACGTTTAAGAGGAAAGAAACAAGGTGTAAAATTTGGCGATAACTTAGCCTGTCAGATTTACTGCACGAGCGCAGTTGTTTGTTGTTTGCACATGTGTTTGCCCTAAGGTTGTATCTGCCTGGCTACACTGTACATCAATTGACAGGATTGATGACAGGCTTCCATCTATTTTTTTTAATGCCATGCGATCTACCCACACTACATTTGCGATCAGTAGATCTCATTTGACATGTTGAGCACCCCTGTATCAGAAGATGGGCAGAAGTCATGAAGAGACGTTGCATGGAAAAGTCCTAAAGGACGAGACTAAACAGAAGGAAAGGTGCTCACCATCCTTAGCGATGAGGAAGCTGCACATTCAAGCCTAGCCATCGATGATGGACCCACGTAAACTGAAGTCTTGACAACAGCCTTCGCTGAACACTTCTATCAGAATGTCTGATAGGAAGCATGCCGGCAGCGGTGCAGAGGAAGTGGCGGGAAGGCAGAATGACACAGCCCCTCAGGAAAACTCGACCGATCCTTTACACAGTAACATGTGCACCTGCGACCTGTCAGGCCCAGCAGGGACACAGAGAAATACAGACATTCACACGATGCATGCACGTGGATATCTGCAGCAACACCTTCGTCACAGCCAATGATGCAGAAACCACCCTGATGTCCCATGAAGGGGCCAGGGGTGAAACAAGCTGTGGCCCATGTGTGTCGCAGCACACGCTTCATGTACACGATCACCTGGGTCACCTGACAGAGTACAATGCCAATGCCAAAAGACCGCTTCCTGACCTTTTCTCGGAAATGGCAAGATGCTGGAGAACCTATAAAAGGCTTCTCGGAGTTACAGGAGGGACTTAGGAAAGGGGCGGCAGGCCCTAAAATATACAGTGGTGCAATCGTGAAAGGGCATCTTCAGGAATTAAAAATCATTTTATTGGGGGCTCAAAAAAATTCTTATCACAATCCATCCATACATCCGTTGTATGCAAAGCACATTTGTGCCCCTCATCATTATCAAAACATTTGCTTTCTACTTAAGCCCTTGGTATCAGCTCCTCATTTTTATCCCTCCCTCCCTACTCCTCTCTCCCTCATAAACCCATGATAATTTATAAATTATTATTATTTTGTCATATCCAACACTGTTGATACCTCCCTTCACTTATTTCCTTGTTGTCTGTACCCCAGGAAGGAGGTTATATGTAGATCCTTATAATCAGTTCCCCCGCTCTACTCCACCTTCCTTCCACCCTCCCAGTATCGCCACTCTTAGCACTGCTCCTGAAGGGATCATCTGTCCTAGATTCCCTGTGTTTTCAGTTCCTATCTATACCAGTGTACCTCCTCTAGTCTAGCCAGATTTGTAAGGTAGAACTGGGATCATGGTAGCGGGGATGAGGAAGCATTTAAGAAGTAGAGGAAAGTTGCACATTTCATTGCTGCTCCACTGCACCCTGACTGCCTTGCCTCCTCCCTGTGATGTTGCTTCACCTACAAATGGGCTTTGGGTCCCCCATCTGTACTTTTCTCATTTATAATGATATAATTTTTGGTTTTTCGATGCCTGATCCCTTCAACACCTTGTGGTCACACAAGCTGGTGTGCTTCGTCTGTGTGGGCTTTGTAGCTCCTGAGCTAGATAGCTGTGTGTTTACCTTCAAGCCTTTAAGATCCCACTGGAATCTTTCTGTATCGCTGTAGGCAGGACTTCAAAAATCAAACCAAACTCATGCATAACTACACCACCAGGGCTTCTACCAAATGCCAATATCCTGGTTGTGATATTGTATTATTACTTTGCCAGATGCTGCCATTGGGTGGAGGGCGGGTGGAGGGATGAGTCAAAGATACAGCGGATCTCTCTGTAAGATTTCCTACAACTACATGTGAGTACAAAACCACCCTTTGAAAAGTTTAATTAAGGAAGCTAACTGGCATCTAGTTCAAATCTGCTCACCTCTGTCATCTGAAATAATTATTGTTTCCAAGAGCCTCCTGCTATAATTTTGTTAGCAGCCAAAGTTTAAAAGTCCCCAAGTTAAACTTCAGGGCTGCAAACAGCTGGGGGAAACCTATCTATCCTTGTGGGCCAAACTATCTGCCAAAACAAACTTGCCTGCAGAAGTCTCGTCAAGGGGCATGGGATTAGCTTACAAAATAGCTGTTAGTTTGGCTACAGTTGCTATCTCTTGTTAAGGGGTGCAATTTTTCAGTGTGAATTTCTTTCTTCTTCTCCTTCTTCTTCTTCTTTCTTTTTCATGGCTCAGGTCCCTTAAATTATTTATGTCTCTCTAAACTCCAACCAGGGACACTTGTTTCCGGCCTTTATTCTGAAAGTTCCTATGTAGAACACAAATTTATTTTCATTCATACTTAAACAAAAAGGCCGAAGTAGCCTTTCACTTTTCATACCCTGCCTCCTTTTCCAGAAAGAATCACTGCTGTTCCTTTGAAGCATTTCCCTGTGAGTTATTTTGTGTGCATGTCTAGACATAAGTCCAGTTGTCAATCTGTGTGTGGTTTTTTAAAAACAAAAACAAACAGGTTTATGCTGTTTGTTCTATTCGTGACATTTCCTTTACAATGTCTTGAAAATGTCCATGGCAGTGTGTTCAAATCTAAGACAACTCACTTTTTTTCAACTGCCAAACAGTATCCGATGGTATGGATGCACATATAGAATTACTTTCTCAAAAGTTGGATTAAAAATTATCCGAAATGTAGGTTCACATCTGTTCAAATCCTCTATTCATTGGCACATAGGATGTTTCTAATGTTTGCTATTACAAGCAATGTAATCATCAGCAAAAATCCTTGTACATTCTATAGGCACAAATGAGAATATTTCTGAAGGACAGAAGCCCCCAAGTAGAAACTGGGCTTTGAAAGTGTCGTCAACATTGTCGATTGACTGAATCAACACCTCTTACCATCCGTTTCCTCTCCCATCCCACCTCCCCCTATGAAGGCTGGCAAAACTCACTTTCTGAGATTTACTTACAGCTAAAGGTAGCCGTGTGACCTAGTTTTAGCCAATTAAACACCAGCAAATGTTTATTTGAGTGGATTAAGAGAATTTCTAGAACATCTCTGCTTTCGAGGTAAAAGGGACAGCCATGACTGGCACTGTCCCTTTTTTTCCTGCTATCAGAGTGGTGCGGTTTTGGGAGAGGTGACAGCCATGCTATGACACGCGGGACAACCAAGGTGAATCAAGAGGTGTTGGCCCTATACCAGTGAGTTATGGAACCAAGGCCAGCAGCAGCCTATCTCCAAATTGCTTGTTGGGCGAGAGGAACAAACTCCTGTTAGTTTAAACCACACTCAGCCTGGGTTGCAGTTACCTGCCGCCAAATGCACCCCTGACTGATTCAGGGCTAAATTACTTGCCAAGGAATATATTCATTTCATGTTCTCACAAAAGTATTTTCCAATACCTTTACCTACTTGGACGATTAGAACACGTTCAAATGTTTTTAACCAAGCTGATCATGTTTGGTTAGCTAACCATGGTTCCATCCTTCATATGACATGGAACGTCGTTTCATATCTTATTGGCCATTTCAGCAGTCCACGCCTCTTATCAGCTTTTCTATAGTGTACCTTGACTTTTTCATGTTAACTTGCCAATTGTCCAACGGGAAAGTAGACCAAGCTAAAACTCCTAGGGAAACCAGTCTCTGCATCTTTACACTATCAGGTGAATCAAACACAGCTCTGAGAAATTAACCTGCTTGACAGCCTGGGTGGTGTAATGGCTGCAAGTTGGACTATTTCCCACCAGGTCATCAGTTCAAAACCATCACCTCTGCGGGAGAAAGACGAGGCTGTCCTCTGCCGTAAAGAGTCACAGTCTCAGAAACCCGCAGGGGTAAGTCTACCCTGTCCAAGACAGTCGTTATGAGTTGGGATTGACACTTGGCTGTGAGTGTGGTGTTGTGAGAGAGACCGAATGACCGTCGTTCCTGAATGGTGCACCACCATGTGGCAATGTGGCAAGAAGGACTCCAACACTTGTCCACGCTCGCAGCCCACGTTCAGCACTTCCTTTGCACATTCTACACCAAACAGAAGATGTGGGGAAGAGTGACACACTGAGGGGCCAGCCCAGTGCTTCTGGGGTTTCATCTCCTCTAAAGGCTCACAGAAAACCCAAGAGCCAACTATCATCCCTGGTTTTCAGTATAAAGGGTGAAAGTAAACTTCTAAACCCAATAAAGGATGAAAGCCAGTGTTTAAAACCTAAACAAACCGACCGAAGACATCCCAGGTCCAAGAGTGGAAACACAAAATGACGATGCATTCTTCTAAGCTGAAAACTGTGCAGAGATGAGGAGCGGATACCCAGGGCTCAAGTAGGAAGCAAGTGTTTTGAGAAAAATGAGGAAAACAAATGTACAAAAGTGCTTGACACAATGGACGCATATGTAGATTGCAATAAGAGTTGTATGAGCCCCCAGTACAATGATTTCATAAGAAAATAAAATTTAAAAAACGATGTGGCATTGCCCGTGCCTCTCAAGAAGCCAATATGCTCGATCAAGAAACCTGGCGGAACTTGCTGGCTGGTTTCTGGACCCCAGAACATTGCTCCAAAGTTTGCCTCTAGCACAACGGTTCTCAACCTGGGGGTCACAACCCCTTTGGGGGCTTGAACGACCCTTTCACAGGGGTCATCTTAGACCATATTTCCGATGGTCTTAGGAACCAAAAGAGTCTCCAGGCAGGTTTGCTCACACACAAATATGTCCACCTACAGGGTCACCACAACCTGAGGAAGTGCATTAAAGGGTCAAGGCATGAGGGAGGTTGAGAACCATTGCTCTAGAGTTTCTTGCCAAAATTATTTTCTCTTTTGTTTTTGAAAGTGAAAAAGAATAAGTAGGATCTTAATGCTCCAGTAGGAGGGACCCACTCACAAGACACCCCGCCCCAGACCAGCAGGTGAAGAGTTCCCTCGTCAGTGAACACACAGCCCATCCGACACGGGAAACAAAGCCCATCGGTTGTTAAAGGTAGTGATAAGATGGGCAGACAAAGTCAGGTCAGGCACTTGGACTGCACATGAACCATCCTTGAGTAACTGCCACAGTTTTGATAGATGAACCCATGCTTTAAGAATACTAGCAGCTATTGGCCAAGGGTCAACAGACGAGGCTCACGCTCCTAGACTGGGGTAGGAAAGGTAGAGAGGCTGAAGCTCTGACAAATATTTCCCTGCTTTCCACCACACTTCTCATAACAGGAGGCTGTGAATTCTCTCTCCAGGGAAGCATCACCGGAAACTCTCCACAGCTGAGAGGAGCACAGGCATCAAACCACACTCACGCCTCCTGCCGAACCTCCCCCAGGGTACTTGCCCAGCCCAGAACCAGCAACCAGGGCCCTGACAGCAGAGAACCCATAGCACCAAGTAGAAGGGCCAGAGGCACAGATCACCTCAGGTCAGGCTACACGGGCCCCTGGGAGTTGTGCAGCGTCACTGGGGACACTGTCTTGATGAATTGACCTTAGCCTGTTTGTAAGATACACCAAACGGCTTGGTTAAGTTTGAGCTCTCGCTTTACATAAAAGGAACACACCAGGTTCACTGCCACCGACGAAAGCACAAGTGGGCTGACAAATCCCCAACACCCAGGTACCTCTGGGGGCCCTTGGGATTGCTCTGGTGGGTTTACCAGAAGGCCCCGCTCAGAGAGAGGTAATCAAGTGCCTTCTCCACCCCCTACCCCCACTTCTTAAAAATGGCTGCATACCTCACCCACTGGCACAGCCAAGTGATGTCACATGGGAGACAACAGACACCTTCCCAAAGTTGGCGATGGCCAGACCAAGCCTGGGGAGGATGGACCACACCTGACCTTGGTCCAGGTGTTAGCAAAACACAGGGAGCAGCGAGGGGCCAGAATGAAAGGAGCCATTCTAGACCTTTAAACATTCCAAGTCTCAGGACACTAATTGGGCACTGCACAGGGCACAAGGGGGTGGGGGTGGGTGGAATACACCAAGTCACAGAGAGGGCCTGAGACAAGGAGGAACAGGAAGAAGGGCCCAAATGTACCCCAATAATACCAGGGGCTTGCAGCACAGTGCAGCTCTGGCCCTGCCCCCATCTCTGGAAGGGGGCACTCTCCAGAGACTCCAAGTTGGAGTGGGTCATTACAGCAGGCTGGGGACAGCCAACGGCCAGGAAGGGCAAATCAGGAGTGGCTCAGCCCTGCCCCCCTACACCACACACACACACACACACACACACACACAAACACACACACTCACCAGCACTTGTAATTGCACCCAGGCATGCAGCCTCACTGTCTTGTGCACACAACACAGTGCAGACACACACATCTGCACACACAGCTTCTTGGTCAGATCCACAGACCCACACATGACCTTCTTGTGTGGAAGTATACACATACATCGTCCCAGTTGATGGACAGGGCACCTTCACTCTGCCAGGTGAGTGGTGCAGACACAGAATCACACACACATAAATACACACACTCTGTGCAACAGACACACATAACCTCTCTGCAGGCACACACACACACACACATACACACACACACATCCTCATAATCTCTGTTCCTACATACACCCATGCATACACTGCGTGACATGCACACACTCACCCAACCTCTCCAACACACACCAGGCTCACAATCGGTTAGGTGCTCATGCTTATAACCGCTTTGTCCGTGCACACACACGCAACCGGCCAGGCGGGCACACACACACATCCACAACTTCTCCGTGGGCAGGCGCGCGCGCGCACTCCCTGCCTCGCCGCGAGGTGCTCACACGCCCGCCCTCGCACCCGGGCTGGCGCACGCACACCCCCTCTCACACTCTTAGTCCGGCACACGCACACTCTCCGGCAGGGCCCCCGCCCCCTCCCGCGCGCACACACTCCTCGGCCCGACACCCTCTCCGCAGGCGCAGCCCCCAGCCCGGGCCCGCCGCGCCAGCGCCCGGCCGCCAACTCTGCCAGCGCGGGGCCAGCACAGCCCCGGCCCCCACCGCCCGCCGCGCCCGCGCCCCTCCTACCTTTCTCCGAGGCGCCGGGCGCCCGACCCTCGTCCTCCTTGGGGTTGGTCACCTGGGTGATGATGGCCGGGCAGTCCATGGGTGCGTGACGCGGCGGCCGCCCGCGGGCCCGGCCCCCCGCCAGCCAGACGCGCGGGGGCGCGGCGCGGGGGGCGCGCGGGGCCGCGGGCCCGGGGGGGCGCTCGCCGCCGCCGCCGCCGCTGCCGCCTGGGCGCGCCCGCCGCCCGGCCCCGAGCTCCGAGAGAGGCAGCCGGGGCCCGCGCCGCCGCCGCCGCCGCCGCTGGGCTGGAGTGGCCGCCGCCTCGTCACCATGAACCCCGGAGCCGCGCCCGGGAGAGCCGCGCACCCAGAAGCGGAGTGGGAGGCCGGGCGCCGCGGGAAGCGGGAGCGGGCGGCCGAGGGGGAAGGAGCGGAGGGGAGCGAGGGCGGGAGCGAGGGAGGGAAAGGAGGAGGGCGGGCGGGTGGGTGTGTCCCGGCCCGGGGACCGGCCTCTGCCGCCGCCACCGCCGCCGCCGCCGGGGCCCGCCCGCCCCGCGGGGAGAGGGGTGCGGGGCGTGGAGTGGGGCGCCGGCGGGGGCTGCCCGGCGCACGGGTGTGGGGGTCCGAGGCAGATGAGGGGGGCGAGGGGCTTGGGATGTAAGGGACGTCAGAGGAGTTCTGG